>JADGJH010000553.1:2752-13355 GCA_027596945.1 Physocladia obscura
CACCTACGAGTGTGTGACGAAAATCTTTGAAACAAACAGTCCACTTTCATTCATTGATGGTTTCAAAAGATGCTTCGTCAGCTTCCTCTATCTTTTTTCTTCTTCTTCTTTTTGTAGATATTCAAAGGTAAATCCCATTGATGCCATAATATTTCCACCAAAACTTTTTTGTCGGTATGCAAATCACTTGCTCAAAGACAACCTCATTTGGACTTACTGTCATCAAAAACAAACAAGTATATCAACAAAATAGATGCAGAATGGTTCAGACTTGTCAATGGCTGTGCAAATTAGCAGCCTTCTTCTAGAAGTGAAAACAATCCGTCGAGAACTTGAAAATTCAAAAAAACTCATTCACCTCAACAACGATAATATCTCAGCTTTATCTGCCCTAGTTCTATCCAATCACAATGAGGCTAAAAACCAATCTAACGCGCTAACGCTCTCAATTTCTCGACTTATCAACAATATTAATCTTGGAAAATATTGTTGTTCTCAATGTAAAAACCATTTTCCTTTTTTTTCTTTTTTTTTAACCTTTTATTAGCATGTCTTTTTGAATCTTGTGACAGATGTCAAAATGACGAACGAAGGGATTCGGACGTCACTGGTAAAAAAGTGAAAATTAAGAATTTAAAAATTTAAAAATTTAAAAAAATTCAGTGTCCAACAACGAAAATTTGGAAGACTGCGAAGAGCCAGAGTATTTTGAGGTTGAAAATTGTTTCACTGATGAATCCACCGACATTGCTCATCAACAGCTCCAACAAAAGAGACGTACCGCAAGCCGCCAGTCACATGCAACCCTCTTTTCAGCAACAAATTTTATATTCAATGCTGCAAAATATATTCTCATCAGGCCACTTTTTGGATCCAACAAACATATCAACCAAGCAGCAGCCACATTCGAAACCTCTTCCGAGCAACAAATGGAAACGCATCCTTCTTTGAAAGAGGGACACACGTCAAAAGATATTTTGTCCAACGACTGTGCTACGCTCGCACAGCTGCAAACTTCTGAATTGAAACTGTCGCAGCCGAAAACCACTGACTTTACATTCTCGCAAAAACTCCGCGGTGAAATCTGCCAAGCAACACAAAGTCAACTAAAAATGACGCCGCGAGCGCTAAATCTGTTGCCCACGCCTTCCTTGAAGAAAATAGACGAGGAAGAAGAAGAGGAAGACGAACTAAATACTGGGAAGCAAAAAACTAAATTTTACAATTCGGCAGAGCGTCACATTGGTATTGTTGAGCAAGAAAAAAATTCGCGAATTTTTATCCGACAAAACTCTGCTCTAGGCTCAGCAACAAACATTGCCTTCAGTGTTGCAAAAGAAATGCTTATTGGCTCTGAAAAGTCCCTTCTTACACGTGCAACGTCCAGTTTTTATGAATCATGTTCCAATCCACAGAACGAAAAAACTGTCAATACTGTCAACTTGCTTCTTGGAAATGTCGTTTCGTCAGTTATACCAGCCCAGAGTATCCGCCGTGACTTTGCATTGAATATTGCACACCAGTTTTCACCGCCATCGGCAACTCCACTTTGGGGAAAACAGTCAAAACTTTTTTCAATCGACAACCTCCCGTTAGCAATCTTGATAATCATTCTTCGGTTTGCTGTGGACCCACTTTTACCCAATGCCAAAATATATGTTGCCAAGTGGCATTGCCAGCGCATTTCTGTGTACAACCTGAGACAGCTCTCCCGCGCATTAAAAAACGCAGTCCCAGAAGCCCTGAAATTAATTGACACGCGCGACATTTCAATGAAAGCACTGCAGTCACTAGCAACTGCATCGGAAACAGAATTCGCGCAAATTCAGCCATACCAACGTCGCATCACGATAACTGCATCAATCCCGTCAACGGCAACGACAAAAACCTCAAACCCAACAACTCTCACCGTCCCGGCCGCAGGCCTACTCTTTATCCAGCCGCCATCCCAAACAGTATACACAAGCCCTAGCCAGACTTTCAAACCGCCAATTCTCCCATCAGGCCGATCGGTAAGAACAACCATCACGGCCTCATACGTTATTCCCACCGCTACGGGAGTCGATCCGCCTGCAGCTGCAGCAACAGCAGCGCACGCCACAATCTCAGTTCCGTTCGCACTACATCTGCAGATCGACAACGACCCAGTGGCAACTGCTACGGTGCGCGCGATACTGACTCTGACGGTGGCGCGAGCGGAGCAGACGCAACGGGTGGTGGAATTAGTCGATACTTCGACGGGGGCGTGGATCGGGTGGATACGGTATAGTGAGGCTGAGGCGCCGGGTTATAACTACAACGTGAAGCATAGAGAAGTTCTGGAGTGTACGTGGGAACGCGAGTGGTGGCTGGGGTGGGCAGCAAAATGGGCGATTGGGATGCCACGCCACGACAGGGAAGACATTCTCGATCGACATTTTGGTCACGTTGCCAGTGAAATTGTTTTGGAAGAGATTGTCGTGCCCACTGATTTTGTTTTTGGTGGCTTTTTAAAGTCTGTACTTGAGTAGATCATAGTTTTAGGTAATTTAGAATGAAGAATGGGGAATACAGATAATGAAAAAATATATTCAGCTCAAAGAGGATGGCAACATGAAAAAAAATTAAAAAAATAAAATCCAGTTGGAATGCAGTTTTTGTATATGTCTTGGAAAGCAGGTCGCCAATTCGAATAAATCACTCATCGAAGCCGTTGACTTTGTGAATTGTGTACTATTGAAGAAGAAGAAAACAGAGTCAGCAAAAAACAACCACGTCATATTTTAAAGCCCCATGAGTGAAAAGCTTCGAAAAACAAAAAACCGAATCAACTAACCAATGACATTGTTCTGTCTCGGGATGGCGAGGTGGATGGAACGCGAACTGGAGCTGGGATTGGGGCAACGGCAGGAGTGATGGCTGGCATTATGTTGTTGTTTCGGCTTCGTGAGAATTTGACTTTTTTTGTTTGTTTTTTTGATTTTGGAGGCACATGTCCCCCCGATTTTATGTAAATCGGTTTCGGGCCGAAACGGAATCGGAATAGCACCCGACCTTTCCGATGATTCCGCGGAGTTGTTTGCTTCATCCGGAAAAAGTGCACAATCAGAAAGAAAAGCACAACTTCGTCAACATATACACTCTCCGTCTCTTTTTGTTGATTGCTCGGCGTTGTTGTGGCATGGAGTCCAATCAATTTTCTCCCCGCCTCAATTTCTCTAAATTTTTTCTCTAGGGTGGTTGAATCCCACCTTCAATCTACGCCACTATGTGTGATCAAAAAGTCTTGATTGCGTTTCTTGACAGAGCGTGATAACAAGAACTTTTATTTACAGCGATAACAACAAAAAAGTGACAGAAGAACAACAAAACAGAGACGAAACGAAAGGGAAAAATCATGGAAACGCATTCGCCAGGCCGGGTCTGTGGAATGCGTACTAAAATTTGTTTAATATATTCATAAAAATAGAAATCAAAACAAAAAAACCAGTTCCATGGTGCGCTCTCTCAAAGATGAGGGCGAGCTTGAAATTGAAAAAGTGCGCTGGCGGTGGTGGTTGTGAGAAGACGGCTCTGACGATAGGGCTATGTTCTCGTTGTTCGGCGCAGCTGGTGGAAGAGCTGGCGGATTCGCCAGTTGTGGAAGCGCGCTGAGAGCGATTGAGAGGTTGCTTTTGTTTGTTGGTACCATTTTTTTTTCCCCACTTTCAGTCTGTTAGTTCTTTTATATATAAAAAAGTCTCCCGGTCAGGTTCCACCCACAATTTTTTTGTTGATAGCATAAGTCCTGAGTCATTCACGAATTTATTGTGAAAGAGCAAAACAACAAAGAAGTGTCAAAAATCACGGCCGCTTTTTTTGCTGTGAACAGCATACTGAAAAAATAATTTTTAAAAAACGCATGAAACTTTTATTTCACTCACTAATTGCATTGTTCGTTCCCGAGAAGCCGCAACCCGCTCTGTAGGTATTTTGATTGCGGTATTTGCGGCAACGGACTTTGTTGAAACAGATTCAGCACCTGAAACAGCCGAAGCAGATAGAGCGACGTTAGAAACTGCAGCTGGGGGCATTATTATGTCGTCCTGTTTTTTATGTTCTTTCACTATTTCTTTTCATTCTGATAGTCACTGTTTTAATTTTTATTATTTTTTCCATTCCGGATTTCGCCGAATGATGTTCTTTGATTGGCAATATCAATCGCGCAACGTTACACATGGCGATCCATATCACTTATCGATACGAACTCAAGTTTCTTTTCTTCGATGGCTCGTTATCATTGTGCATCGATTTCTGCAGTTTCTTGTTTTTTTTCTGTGTGCTATAAATAAATTTGAAGGAGCAAATTGGAGATGCGGGTGGGGTGGCTGTTTCCGATGACCATGAGGTTCTCGTCAGAGTGAATTTTCACACAAAATACACGTACATTCGAGGAAATAAAAGGAAAAAGGTTTAATGCAACTTTATTACACACTGCAACATCATATACGTATAAAAAAAAAACCAGAAATAAGGACAGCATTATTGCTGGATCAGTAAATTCGGCGAGTTAAGGTGAACCACTTGTTTAGGCTTGTTCGTGGAACGAAGGAGCATGTTGACTGTACTGATTACCACAAGAAATATTTAAGAAAAAACACTCATAGACATTCCAAGAAAACAAGGAAACCGCGAACTAACCATACTCATTGTTCTATCTCTGGTCTTTTCTGGCGGTAAGCTTGCTCTTGCTCTTGGTGAAAGTGGTGACATTGGTGGAGACTGTGGAGGTCTTTCCGAAAACTGTTTAGCCGAGTAAGAGTCAGGCGGGCTTGAAGCCGGAGAAGCGTTGTTCGCAGTATTAATCTTCAGCATATTGCTTTTGTATTTGTCTCTCGTATTTTTTTCCTTTTTCTTTTCCCTTTTCGATGAGATTCGATCAGAAAATTTATAGTTGAGGGTGGCACGGGTGCCTCTATTATCAATTTGTTATTGTGACGCATTATTGCTCTTTTCAGAGCTCCTACGAAACGCGAAAATGATGCGCCTATGATTCACAACAATTTGCTGGATCTATTTCGCACTCATTGTGCTTCGAGACAGTCTTTGGGTGAGCGAAAGTGTCTTGCACGTGATGTTTATTTTTTTGGGTGACCATAATTGGCGTGGGATACTTTTCAACTAATTACTGATTAAAAATTACTTTGGATTGATTAGTGGGCAAAGAGCGTTTTATTCAGGACGCAAGCAAAATTTTTGAGTTCGTGTGTGAATTTGGAATGCTTGGCGAAGGGTGAACACGCGAGGTTGGCCGCAATAATTTCTCAAAATTCACCTATCGGGAAATTTATCATAGGCAATAGTTTTATGACTTTGTTTCGATTCTCAAATTTCATGCAGACTGTTCGACGCATTCAGAGCAAGTCAGAAAATTGGGGAAACAAAAACTCGATGAAATGAATTCACGAGCGAGAATTGACACCCATTTGACCTCCAGCATCTGACAAGGGAATTGTTTTGTCACAATGTTTTTTCCCGTCTTTGTTTCGGCGCCTTTAACTCGACATCATCGAAAGCTCTTTCTATTTCAGATTCTTTTTGCTTTTTCGTTTTATTATTTTACTACTCTGATTGTGGTCGATGAGGGGGGTGGGTTATTTGTCTGTTGCCGTTTTGGACTTGGGTGGCACGACTTGCCAAAAAAGCTTTGCTTCGACAAAATCCGCACACATCAGAAAAAACATCTCTGGAAATGAAACTTGCAAGCGTTTTTGCGTTGCTCGCTGCTGCTGCCGCAGCAGTTGCGAATCCGGTTCCTGCTCCGGAGCCATCGTTTGCACAGCCTTCTATAGCAGCGGGTACTCCAATTGCAAACCAGGTAATTATATCCGGTACACTATGTTTGTTCCTGACAAATGGGAACACAAACAAAACAGTACATTATCGTCTTCAACAAAGACATTAAGCCAAGCGCCATCACTGCTCACGAGGCTTGGCTCTCTACTCTCATGTCCGCCACTGTCTCGAGCGCAAATCCACTGATTATACAGGATGATAACGTCATTGACGTCGCACCTCTTATCTTCCCCGACTTTGACATCCTTCGTAGATACGCCATGGACGGCTTTAAAGGTTACACAGCCCGTATTCCTGACGTTGTTGCCAAGAGTTTGAAGGTACGGTGGTTTTTTTTTGATTGAACCACGCGGCTAAACAACCAGCTTGTCAGAAATTGCCTGAAGTTGCGTTCGTCGAACAAGACCAAGTTATGACTATCTCTGCAGTTCAGACCAGTCCTCCATCTTGGGGCTTGAAGGTTAGCTTTGGTTATCGCTTTTGTAATCTTTGAAATCACTCAATCTCCGTTTTGGTACTGTTTTTTTTTGAAATAGCGCATTTCTTCTCGGGAAAAAGCACTCCCGGCCGATTACACGTATCCGGACAGTGCTGGAGAAGGTGTGGATGCCTACATTATCGACACTGGTTGTCATGTCGCACACAAGGACTTCGCTGGAAGAGCTAAAGTTGGAAAATCTTTCTCAAATGATAATAATGACAGAGATGGAAACGGACACGGAACCCATGTTTCTGGAACTGGTTCGAAAAAGAATTAACTCCCTTCTCCTCTCTCATTGAGGCTGTTTTTAATCCCTTTTTTTCGCTTTGTTTCCAAAGTCGCCGGAACTACTTTCGGTGTTGCAAAGAAAGCGAACCTCATTTGTGTCAAAGTTTTGAATGGTCAAGGAAGTGGAACAAACTCTGATGTTATCGCTGGAATTGACTGGGTTGGTACCCATGCGCCAACAACTGGGCGCAAATCTGTTGCAAACATGTCTCTTGGTGGAGGAGCATCGGCTGCTCTTGATACAGCCGTTCGTGCTGTCATTAATGCTGGAGTTGCAATGGCCGTTGCTGCTGGAAACAGTGCCGGTGACGCTTGTAAACTCTCTCCTGCCAGAGTTAAGGAAGCTTTGACTGTCGCAGCTTCTGACAAGGTCAACAAACTTGCCAGCTTCTCCGAAAAGGGAAAATGTGTCAACATTATTGCCCCAGGAGTTGACATAACTTCCAGGTATACTTTTTGATTTTGATAGCGTTTTTTTTTCTTTTTTTTTTTTAGCTGATAAGTTTATCAGTTGGAACAACGGAAAGGAAAATACAATTTCGGGAACTTCTATGGCTTCACCGCATGCTGCTGGTGTTCTTGCGTTGGCGTATGGTCAACGCAACTTTTCCAGTGTTAAGGAACTCAATGAATATGTCGTTGCTATTGGAACCAGAAAAGCTGTTGCAAATGTTCCAAAGGACACTCCAAACGTTTTGCTCTTCGCGGATGTAACTATCGACGCGCCTGAGCCAAATCCTGAAGACCCCAACGACCCAGATGAGCCAGTTCAGTATTTTTATTCTCTACAATTTTTCCTTTCCTTTTTTGGTAACTGACTTTATGTGCTTCTCTAGGAGGATCCGGAGGACCCTGATGAGCCAGGCGAGAATGTTTGCCCATTCCCGAAGTGCTTGATTGATCCTTCGTGCACTTCGTGCTGTTTTGAAGGAATCGATTGTTGAATTTTTTTTTTTTTCATGACTTAATTATTTCTACGAGCTATTTTGATTGTCTGATGTGGGAAAATAAACACGAGATTCATCCTAACTATGGAAGGATTAACAAAGAGTAATTTGTGTAGAGGGTTTGTGGCACATGCGCCGATTTTTCGTCTTTTGTTTTGGTTGACACAAATTGGTTGAATTGCAAATTGGAAACAGAACTGATGGGAACATCAACAACGATAAGAACTACAACTACAACGAAGAGGGTGGTGATTGTGGGAGGCGGGATTGCGGGACTGGCACTGGCCGTTGCACTTAAACGGCTGGATGCACAGCGTCACGTGACGGGGGTCGGTTACTCAACTCTGGTGGTTGAGGGCGCGCCGTCGACGGGCAGTGTGCTGTCGGAGGACGGCCAACATGTCGTGTTGTGGCGTTGGGCCGTTGACGCCCTGGTGGCGGATTTGCGTGTCGGCAGCCAGCTCGCCGGAACTGCTGCCCCCATCGTGGGCATGAGCGTGAGTGATCGATCCATCACATCCACCCCAACCATCCATCGAGTCATCTCATTACCTGCCATCGGCTCTAACCCAAACAAACCCAATCATCGATCTTTCATTAGGCCTTGGACCCCTCGGATCTGCACGTGCCACTTCGCCAGTTTCCGCCGCCAGCCTCCAAGCTCGGCGCCAGCACCCAACTTGATTCTCCGTTGCCACCGCTCGTTGCGATCAGAAGATGCGATCTGGTGCGGCTGTTGATGCGCGCATTGGCACAGCCAGCGGCAGGAGAAGAAAACCAAGGGACCGACGGCGGCGAATATCTACCCCGGCCTGCAAACAACTCGCGGTTGACGGATGCAGTGCCGGAGAACCCAGCGACAGGCGATCTGGCGGAGGGAAGGTGGTTTGAGGCGCAGGACTTTGCGCGGCGGCTCGGGCCGGACGTGTTTGTAGCGGGCGACCGCGTCAAGGTGTTCTACGTGCATCCGCATACTGGCAAGGTGACGGTGGAGCTGCGGTCGGGGCGTGTTGAGACGGCAGACGTGCTGGTGGGTGCCGACGGGCCCAACTCGGCGGTGCGTCGCCTAATGTACCTCAACGTGGCGCCGGCCCGCCAGCCGCGCGTGCTTGGTTTTGGCAGCATCTCGCCAACAACACCCACGTCGCCGACGCCCAGCCTCGCTGCTTATAATTCAAACAACCCGCGGCCGGTTGAGTATTCGGGTGCGGCGGTGTTCTGTGGCGTCACGCGGCTGCACGTGCCGCCGACCGACGCACCGGACGTGCTCGAGGTGTCACGTGCGCCAATCGACGACTTGACGCGCGGCGACGTGCAGGAGTTTGTGCCCGACGGCCGCTGCGTCACCGTGTTTGGCGCCGCGAAGGGCGCCTGGTTCGGCTGCTCCAACCTGGGCAACGGCCTCCTCGGCTGGCGGCTCGTCGTGCCACAGGACGAAAAGGGCCATATTGCCGCGAATTACGCCGCCGCAAAGAACAGGCAGCTGATGAACGATGCCATCAAGGCTAACCCCAAGGCCGGCACAAACATCATGAGCATGGTCTCGGCCGACGCTATCGGCGGCCAAGGCGTCCAGAAGAAACTCGGCACCTTGACCACCGACGAAACTAACCCCGAAGACAAGTGGAATGCCAATACCAACGCCAATGCCAACACCGCCTCCCTCCCCAGAAAGCCCGGCAAGCTTCGCATTGACGCCTTGACCGCCGAGGCGCTGATTGAAGATCAAGAAAGCCAGTCTTCTGCGTCCGCGTCTTCTGACAGCAGAAAGTCGTTTGCCTCTGAAAGCACAAAGTCTTCTCGCCGTGGCCACAGATCCGTCGACATAACTTCTCTGCAAACTGCGTTCAAAGACAATGGTCTTCCAAACTTTGCACCCCGAAAATACAGTGCTAGTGAAGCAGAAAACAATAGTCCATCTCGTGCGTCTTCACGTGCGACGTTTGTTGCTTCTTCAATCTTTGGCGCGCCCAATCCACTCACCGGCCAAGAAATTAGAATGCTGGCACTCAGACACGCAGAACCTGAAAACTTTCCTGTAAGTTTACAGCTCCCCTTAAACAAAAAACCTTTATGTATATTGCCATATTTACCAAAAAACCCTTAAACAGCATCCAATATATGCGATTATTGCTCGCACAGACCCAGCTCTCACAACACTCTCCGACACTGTTGACTTGGCATCAAAGCCGTTGGAAACATTCACTCTCCCAAACCCTAACCCAGCTGGAACACCGCCCCCACCATCGTTGCACCGCGGCCGCGTCTTTCTAATTGGCAGTGCCGCCCACCCCATCACCATCAACGCTAACGGATCCCTCGCGCCAAGTCTCGCAATCACCGACGCCGTCCTCCTTGCCAAACTCCTTGGCAAACATCTTGACCCAAATTACGTTGACCCGATGACCGCAGATATTTTGACACCGGGCGGCCGCCGATATGAAGACTCGGAAGGCTTCGAAAAGTTTATGGCCGGAGCTATGGCTGCGCGCGCCAACGGTAACGTTCCTAGCGACGGAAACAGCATGGACTTTGACAATGGTGACGACGACGATGATGACGATCCTGCGGTGCGTGAGGAGCGTCGTGCATATGAGCGTCTTGCAAATGAGTTTGATCAAGAACGTGTCGCGCTTGCTGCAGATGTTATGCGTGATGCGCGCAGAGAGAGCGGACGGTTTGGGCTTGTTTCGGGAGGAGCGAAGGCGTTGTTGAATAGTAGTGTTGTTAAAGGGTTGTGGAGGATTGGTAAAGGATTGTTGGCGGCACAGCAGCAACAGCAAGATGGTAGTGCTGCGGACGTTGTTAATGAAGAGACCGAGAATTTTGATTTGCTCATGACTAGAGGCGCAGTCAAAAAGGGGTTGCCATCTTTGTCGTGATAAACAACAAGGACAAAAACTAAAAATGAAAAACAAACTTTGGAACAATCAGGAAGTTCTTTACTCTTCTTTTTTCTCTCTTTTTTTCCTCCTGCCCTCTTTTTTTGACAGCTATGCGTTTTGCATTCATTTTTTCTTCCTTTTTCTTACCCTTTGATTCCTTTTTCTTCATTCCCAATTCTCTTTTTTAC
>JADGJH010000555.1:0-16052 GCA_027596945.1 Physocladia obscura
TTTTTTTTCTTTTTTTTTTCCGTAAATCTAAGAATCATGAACTATGCAGACTCGATCACAAACAGAAAGAGTCGACCATTATTCATCAAATTTTTGGAGGATATTTACAGTCTCGCATTGTTTGTTCTGTTTGCAAAGAACCATCTAGTACAGTTGAAGCTTGTTTGGATATCAGCTTGGAACTCAAAAACTGCAACAGCGTAGAAAAAGCTTTGGCGAGGTTTACAAAATCAGAGCCTCTAAGTGGAGATAACAAATATCGATGCGCAAGGTAATTTTTTTTGTTTCTCACTCATGTTGACACTTGGAATAGGTGCAAAGCTCTAGTCAATGCTTCGAAACGAATGACGATATTAGAACCACCTAAAACTCTCGTACTTCAGTTTAAGCGTTTTGAGTTCGGTAACTTCCAGCAATATGGTGGTGGAAAAATCAACAAAATGATGTCTTTCCCCGAAAAACTTGATTTGCAACCTTTTATATTCAAATCAAAGTCTAAAGCAATATATAATCTCTATGGTGTTCTTGTTCACGCGGGCCATTCATGTAACTCTGGGCACTATTATTCTTACGTTAAAGCTCCAAACGGAATTTGGTATTTGAAAAATGATTCTGAGGTTTGCTTCAGTTTCTTTTCACTTTTTGTTTATTTTATTATTTAGGTAAAACAAGTTAGTACAAGTAAAGTTTTGGAGCAAAATGCGTACATGTTGTTTTATACAGCACAACCGCCAGTAAGAGTGAACCCTACATAGTTATTGTGCGACTTCTTATAATTATTTTTGAAGATTTCAAGTAAACCCTTGCCTGAAACAGCCAGTAGGAATGCCGATTTTTGCAACACATCTGTTGAAAAAGCATCAATACCACAATCTTCTGCTTTGCTTGCTCAACCGGCAAAAATACATGTTATTCCATTCAACCAATCCATCGTCCGCAATCCATCACTGATTCATAGTACCGATCATTGGAAGGTCTCTGCTACTAAGGAATCATCCGAAATTGCACCTGATGACGCGAAAAAAGAATCAGTCAAATCAAAGTCTAACGGGTTTATTCCGGTTACTGCTGCTCGAAAGCCTGAGAATGGCAATGTTAAGCTTTTTGTTGATCAACCAAAAAAATTTGATCAAAATGGGTATAAAGATCCTGTGATCACTATGGACAGTAAACCATTGAAAACAGAGTTTTCTGCCCAAGCAGCCACAGCAGGTCAGTATTCTATTGTTTTTGTTTTTATGTATCTGTTATATTAAAATTTTTGGAAGCCATCACTTCATGGGATATCGATGGTGCTGACGATCTTCTGGACAAGCGCGATGCGTTAATGCAACAAGAAATTTCTTCTAACAAGTTAAAACGGCCAAGTTTGCACGATATAGAATATGACCAGGGAAAAACTAAAAAGAAGAAGAACCTTGCAGAAGGTTTCAACAAAATTAATAGTGATAGGTTTGGTGGTGGTGAATTTAGGGGTGGATTTTCAAGTCGAGGAAAGTTTGATAAAGAACATTATCGAGCAAATGGCGGAAGGGGAGGATTTGGTGGTGGGAGTGGATGGCGGGGACGAGGCGGAGGTAAGGGTGGGTTCAATAGTAGAAGTGGAAGTGGAGGTAATTTTGGACGGGGTAGATGTGGATATGGGCGGGGAGGTTTTGGAAACAGGGGAAGATGAACTGGGAACCAACAACATTGTTTTGCTTTGGAAATTTTTTCAGAAAAGTGTGCTCAAAGCAAAATGACGTTGGATCATGTTGCGCAAGCAGCAGCGTCTGCAGCCAAAGTGATTGATTCGAAGCTTACAACCGACAGGTAAAATGAACATTGTTGGCTTTTAGTTGCTTGAAGATTCCGAATTTTGCTTTTTATAGGAAACCAGACCTTGTTGAGTTGCTGCAGAGTACGCTTTTGTTTGTTTTGAACATCGAATTGTATCAGTTATTTATTTAACGCGCGCGCAATCAGAAAACGGAGAATATTTAACTTCAGGGGAGCCACTTCTCGAATTAGTCGAACGGGAACGCACCATTCCGCTTCCAGACGTTCTATACGAGCAGTATGACTGTATGTGCATTCTGTTTTCTGTCTGGATGAACGAATATTCAAATTAAGTAATCCCAGTCCTACAATGTCGATGCTTTCTTGGCCTATTTCCCGAAGTTCATCGTGCTTGGATTACTATTGACCATCAGCTGTTTCTATGGAACTATGACTCTCCGTATGTTTCTTCTATCTCAACTTCAACTTTGCACGCATATTCAATCAATGTTTCGCCAGTGATGATTACGCAGTTTTTGATGACCAAGACCAAGTTATTGTCAGTGTTGGATTGGTAAAACCGCCCCCCGGTAACATTTTTTAAAAAAAACCCCCAAAAAAAAAAAAAAAAAAAGAGAGAGAGAGAATAAAGAAAGTGTGTGGATGAGTGTATAATCGAGCGAAAGGAGTGAGACTTTAATTTGTATTCGCTCTTAATATTTATGAACAGGGGTGTTTTTGGATGAAATTAATTATCTACTTGTTGTCGCAACACCAATTGAAATTATTCTTGTTGCTGTTGCCCATCAAGAAACAAATGGCGTCAGCTCTTTGAATCTATACAGAACTGATATCACAATTGCATCGGATAATGTTTCCATGACATCTATTGTTGGATCGTCAAACGGTCGAATTTTCATGTGCGGTAGCAATGGGCGTTTATATGAACTTCAATATCAGGTTTGCCATACTTTCGAAGAAAATTTCTGCTAATTCTCAAAATTTTAATAGGCAGATGACGGATGGTTTCAACGAAAGTGCAGAAAAATTGATTTATCTGTAGGATTTTCAATTTTTATTCCAGCAGCTATATTTAGTTCGAGTGACGGAGGTGAGCGGCAATTTTCGAAGACTCTTTTTCTCAAAGATTTACAATAGATCCGATACGTAAAATTATCATCGACCAAGCGCGGAACATTTTTTATTCACTTTCGGAGAGTTCACATATTGAAGTATATTTTGAAACGTTCTCCTTTCTTGCTGAAATAGCTGAACATCATACGCCAGCTCTACTACTTGGGAATTAATGGAACTGAATTCAAAAAGCTGTTTAAACAAGCGGAAATTTTTACAGAAGCTCAAAAATGGCTTGAAGCGTCAAATGTTTACCCACACCCGTACTTAGATCCAAGAAATTTTCAAATTATTTCAATACATATTATTCCCGCGTCAGAATCGAATATTGTAAATTTGCTGGCCATTTCTTCTTCCGGTATTTCAATTTTTATCAAGCGTTTTTTTTTTTTTTGACCATTTTTTTTAAATATGTGTGTGTAGGTTATCGACTCTATTTCACGTGTTACAAAACTTCTTATAATCAAGAGAATGGCGATAAGCGAAATAACAAAGAGCCAAATTGCTTTCAGCTTTTTTTCGTGAGACCACCGCCACAAAACCAAAGAGATCGCTTCAGAATCCACGAATCGTGCTATTCGAATGGAACACTATTCGCTGCGAATGCCATCAACGATGAATCCGATCATATAACTTGCTTTTCTTCAGAGGTTTGCACTTTTTTAACTTATTCTGAAAACTCTGTCGAATAATCCCGTGAAATAGAGAGTCTCATCAAAAGAGCTTTTTGGACAAGTAAGAATCGAAGGCAAAACTTGGTCCATCTGTGAAAGTATTGTTTTCAATAAGTCCGCTTCGTCCGCAGAGGATTATATGATTGATGCTTCGTACATAAAGCGAAGTATCGTTCTCACAAATGCCGGTAAATTTCTTATTTCTCATTATTTTTGTTCGCAATTTTTTGTGCTGAACTTAGAACAGGTATTGTAATTTTTACAACGCGTCGTCCAATCGATACGCTGCTTGCCCTTCTTGGAAGCACATACTCTTCCGGAAATTGGCCTCCTGCGTTTGGATTGTTTCAGGCATGGTTTAAACCTGAAGATATTTGTGCAATGTGTCTGGCGATTATTTGCTCGTTAGTTATCTCTCTCTCTCTCTCTCTCTCTCTCTCTCTCTCTCTCTCTCTCTCTTTCTCTTTAAATAAAATTTTGAATTTGTAACTATTGAACAGGAAAGGTACCCAGTTTTAGCTTTGCTTGGCCAAAATTGGAATCATGTAAATTCTTTAACTTAAACAGAATACGCAAACTCAAATATAATCTCTTGGGCTCAGCGATTATACTTCGAAATTGGCGGCAAACCTTCTTTGAAACATGACAACGGACAGCAACGAATCATTGGTTTGTACAACATATCAAAATTAATTAAGTTCTTACTGTTTTCAGATAATGGGCCGCTGGGACGCCCACTGACCATGAACGAGTACATCTTAAGTGGAAGACATGAAGGACTGTCTTTATATCTTTCCAGACTCTTGGCACCGTTATGGAAACTTCCTTTGGTTAAAAAGTTATCATCGCCAAAAGGTACTCTTGACTGGAAATGTTCGCAAATTGTCCTGGGGACAATTTTGGAGTCTCTTTCAGTCGTCAACAAGCTTTTGGACGAGTTGAGTTGCTTTTTTGTGAAACTCATTGTGTACTGATAGTTTTTCATTCAAAGTACACTGATGCTAACTAGTGCGCCGAATCCGAATGAAATTGATTACTCAACAATTGGAACTTCTCAAAATTTCGGCGAAAAAGAAGCATGGCAGGAAGAAAAGCTATCGATGCGTAACCTTCATGCCCTTATCAAAAAAACGATTGAAGGAATATCCTTTGTTATACTTTTAAGAGATTATAAATTCTTAACTTTGTCTGACAGGTAATAATTTTTCGACATATCTATTTTTCTCACTTTTTCTTTTCATTTTCAAGTTTGGAAGAGAGACTGGTCAAATATCTGGTTGAAGAGTCGTTTGAATCGCTGGTGACTTTGAATATTGGACGTGAAATTGGGAAAGAAATCTTCACGAAGATCATTCAAGTTAATATAAACAGAGGTTCGAGTGTAAGTGTAGTGCTTTTCTAGTATTTTAGTATTTATTCTTTTGTTGACGATTTCTGATTTAAGGTGTCTGAAATTTGCGAGTTGGCGCAAGCGAAATGTCCGACGTTCTGTTGTGTCGAAGATGTCGTGCTATATAAAGGCATGGAATGTTTGAACAAAGCAAAAATTGAAGACGGGCAAATTGGCCGCGCCTTACTTTCCGAATCTCTCAAGTTTGATTTTGCCCACAGAAATGACACTTTTTTTAACTCTTAATCTAGCTTATTCTTGAATATCCTTCAAACACTTACGTTTGAAAAGATTTCTGACCTTGTTGATTCGTACAACAGTGCATTTGCCTATCAAGGTTTATTTTTATTTTGTCTCTTAATTCATTTTTTAAATTATTCAACATTAGATGCCATCACACTGACATTATCTTTTGCTCAATCTGAGGATTTAAACTCGGGTGGTTTGTCTTATTTTGTTGACGGCCAACCTCCAAATGTAATTGACATACTTAGTAGTTGACAGATATATGCACATGTATTGATTTGGTTTTTTACTAGGATTATCGAGAAACTTTGTTTGCAAAACGGCAAAAATGTTACCAATTGGTGAAGACGCTCATTATGTCTGTTAAACTACCTGACTCGGAAGATGCAGTGGATACAAGAGCAGTGGACCAATATCGTGCAGAGCTTGTTAATTTCGGTCTTGGCTTTGCTGACAAACTTTTTCATTTTTTTGTCTTCGATTGGTTTATGACAGATTCTTTGAATGACCGCTTACTGGAGGTTCGGCTAAACTATTTATGCATATTTACTTCACTGATTATGAAAACAGTTGAATTCGGACTATTTAGAAGACTTTTTGGCTATGGAGCCAATCGCTTATGAAAGGATTGAGCTTTTATGGAAGTTTTATGTAAGGAAGGAAGCATTTGTTAAAGCTGCTCATGTTTTATGCGCAATGGCAGTTTCAAAGTATGGTGTTGTTTTTCAAATTATTCTTCTCTGAAAATTTTGGGAAAAAAAAAAGACAGTATCAAATTCCCTTCATTCAAAGATTGGAGCTTTTGCAACTTGCAGTAGCTAATGCCAAAAGTGCAAGTGTAACAGTTCTTGACCACGACTTTTTCCGCGATCTGGAAGATAAAAGAGATGTTAGTGCATTCTTGAAAGCAAACATGAACTGATGCTGTGCAATAATTTTTAGGTTGCTCTAATTCAAATGGAAATTGTAACTGCTGTGTCAAAGCTTGGATTGAATTCTGGTCTTTCGGCTGATGATATGCTGTTTGATTCCCTGTTAAGCATCTCGGATCTTTTCACTCATTACGCAAGACCGCTTAATTTTCATGAAATTTGTCTACTTATCTTTCACACTGCGGAATATAAAGATCCGCATCTTGTTTCACAGACTTGGGTGAAGTTGATTAAAGAAGGTGGGCGGATTAATTTTATGGAATCTTTGCTTATATTACTTTGTTGTTTGTTTTAGTTGTTGATTCTACAACAATTCCGGAGAGTGAAAAGCTTGTGGTTTTGGAAGAAAAAGTCAAAAGTTTAGGAATACGATACGGAGCTGACGAAAATATTTTCCCACTTGGTCGGTTCATTTTACATTTCACTTGATAATCACTCATATTGCGTACAATATAGTATTTTTATGCGGATATTTAGAAACAACGTTCTATCAAATACCATCTTTACGCACATCGGCTGGGGGGGATGGACCCAGCGGAAGTGTTATTTGGGTAATTCGTGTGATGCGGACAATAGGAATATCTTTCAACAAATTGTTCGAGATTTATTATGAAATGTTTGAAGCGAAGGTTTTGTTTCTTCCGTCGCTTCTTTTTTTTAGATTGCACACTCTCCTGCATGATTTTATTGAATTTTTTTTTAGAGTTCGCCTTGGAACACAAATCCTGGAACACAATTTATTATCGCGAGACTGTGCCATTTAATTACACAATGGTGCAAATCTGTTGAAACATCGCTTGCCGAAAGGTTATATTTCTTCAAATTCTCTTCTGTCTTTGTTTTTTAAAAAAAGAAGTACAAACAGAACTCGATTTCCGGCCAAAAATGTTGATGATGCATTATCAAAACTGTTGCTTGATTCTGCCGGGGGGGAAGGAGTTGGAAGAAATGGAGGGCAGGTTAAGGAGCTGAAAGATTTGCAAGACAAAGTGCGCCGATCATTTTTGTGAAAGAAAAAAGAGAGAGATGATTTTTCTTTTTCTTTTTTATTTTTATTTATTCCTTGCTAGTTGAAGGCGCAGCATTTTCTTCAACAAACTGAATGGCTCCACGACGAAAGAAAGATGAACAGGGCCGAGGCAGTGCGGCATCCGAGAATGCTATTGGGAGCGGGAATAGGGCAAGTATACGGAAGGATGTTGGCCTACGAAGTAGCGGAGAGCGGCGTGTGGCACCGATTGCAACAGCAATAACATCAGCAAATAAACCAGGTGAAACAAGGCGTAGCCATGGTCGGAGCGGCAGTAATGGCAGCGAAGCTGTTAAGAACAGCGGAACCAAGAATAAGAGACAAGCACAGGAACAGCAAAAGCAACAACAAGCAGTACAGCAGCAGCAACAACGAATTCACGAACAGTGCTTTGGCGATGGATCATTGTTATCTGTTGAAGGGGACAAAGACGTAATCCGTAATGATCGTTCATCCGTTGAGAAATCAAACAGCAGGAGCTACAATGATACAACTGCGGTGTCGACAGCAATAACGGTTGCGAGAGTATCAACATCCAGTACTTTATCAACACGAACCAAGCTCAATCCAAAAGTCGACACCAACAAAGTCATAGTCGACTCGAAGAACTCAGAAGTGGGTTCAGACTTGGACTCTGGTGAGACTGACGAAGAGCACGAAAAACAGCAACAACAATCGGATCAGACAAGCAAGAGCAAACATTCGGCCAGAAGTTACAGTCGCAGTCGCAGTGCTAGCACCAGCACCAGCACCAGTAGTCTAAGCAATTGCAGTGTATCGCCATCACCATCACCATCTCCATCTTCACCTGCTGTTGATACAGCTAATTCGACATTCTCTCCGACGCTTGCTCAGGCAGAAATAAAGTGTATTGCTGGCAGCAACAGCAATGATGATGGCAGTGTGCGGGAAATTGTCAGAATTGACAGCGGTAGCGACACTGAAAATTTAAACGGCATCACAGTCAACAACAGCGACAGCTTCGACGAAGAAGATGCGAATGAGGCGAATAATGAAACAGGAGAAGAAGAAGAAGAAGAAGACTTGACTGATCTTGATAATCTAGATGATGATGATAACACCGACAGTATTATCCTACGCATGTTACCTGTCAACTCTATCACAAGTAGAGTTGTTTCGTCTTCATCTTGTTCGTTGTCATCCTCTTCAGTTATATCAACTTCAAATTCCAATACCCACGGCATTGCAAAGCACACCGCCAGCATTCATATACATGGCAATAATTCTTTTGTCAATGCAACCTCACAAAAGACAATTATATCACCTACAAATGCTACTTCGAAATCCGGTACAACTTTTTGTCTTCAGCTGTTAAAGGCAGTTTTCCGTTACTTATTCTTTCATTTTTTTAGAAATTAGCAGTATAAATCTGGTATCCACAGTTCTTGATTCTTTTAGTGATGGAATTTTCAATGGCAGCAATATCACTGGCAAAAATTCCAGCAAACGACCTGGAATTACTATAAACGGCTATCATCGTGGAATTTTTCAAAGCCAGGATGAAGAAGACGAAGAAGATGACGAAGATAACACTAACTTGGATGAGGACGAAAATAATGGCACTGGCGATGACAGCAATGCCGAAGAAATAGATGACAGCAACGATGAAAACGGGGACAACAAAATTATCGAGGCCGATGAAGATAGTGTAACAGGAAAAATCGCCAGGGCTTCTGGAATTAGTTTCGAATATCAACTATTTACAAACAATCAAAAAACGCAAATAAATATATCCGAAAATAATCATCTGCAGCAGCAACAGGAACATCAACAACCGCAGGATAATCACTACCAATCTATCAGCAAAAATAACCTCAAACTTCATTCAAATAGCAAAAAAGATAATGAAGTCATCATGTTGCATAATGAGCAAGATGTATCAGATAGCAGTTTGGATCTTTTGGATCCTTCACGTGTTCCAGAAACAAACAAAGACTCTTCAGAAGACGCCGCCTCTGTAATGGGAGATGATTTTTATCCGACTGGTGCCAATAAAGATATGGATGAGCAAGGTATTTTTCTCATTAACGCTGACGTTGAGTGATACTTTTATACCAGAAAAAATAAGGAAACAAGCAATGAAAGCTCTCATTGAAATTGAAGAGGAGCTTAAGTTATTTAAAGACAGGTTTGTGTTATTAATGCTTTTTCAATTATTTTTAAGAAAAAATAACAGATACTATCTTGAAAAGTCACGAGAAATTGACGTGGAAATAAAAACCGTTCATAACGGAACAAATTCAAAAATAGCAACGCTTGCAGACGATATTGAACGACGAAAGCTGGAATTCGAAAAGTATGCAGTTGAACGGTTAAGAGTTGTTGAAGAACAGTTTACCAAAGAATATGACGCCGCAGTTGAGATTGCTAATTTGGAATTTGTGGTTCGTGGATTCTTACTCTCACCTTTTCATCACACACACACACACACACCGACTCTCGCAGTTCTCGCTTTTCCCTTATTGAATAAATTTTTGCAAATCTGACGCGATTTTTTAGAGGAAAAAATCCGAAGCAAGAAGTCAACTCATGGAAGAGGCTGTAAAAAATTGCTCATTACTCACTGAAGAAATGCGGCGGTATCATATGCCTCGTAAGCTATATTTTGTTGGAATTTTCCTTAATTTGATTTTGGTAGTGATTCAAATATTTTTTAGATCGAGATCGCAGTGTATCAAACAAACGAAGGAAAACCAGACGAGCAGATTGGGTCGACTGGAAAAGCTTAATAGAAGATGACGACTATTTCGATGATTTTGCCGCAACAGCCACAACAATTATTACAGCTCCAATATTGGTTCCCAGAGCTGTGTCTTCGACGTTAAGTTTGTCGACTGTGATAGTGAAAACGCCGCCAACAGAACCTTTACCGTCAATGGCTGGTCTTTTCACAGCTGTGGCAAACAGACAGTCAGCAATCTCAATTAACCCTGCGTCTATTGCAGTGACTAAAACCACATTAGTTAATGTTCTATCAGAAACCAGACGGCGGCGAAGGTTTTTTCCATCTGCGTTTGTAAATGGCTTGTCAACTCCGAGAATTGAAGAAGATCTTGAGTTGTTGGGAACTATTTTTCCGAGTAAATTTTAACTATGATTTACAGTTGTAAGGGTGAAAATTTTAATGAAAAATTGACAAAAGTTTTTTTGAACTTTGTAAATCAGAGTGGTTCGCAAAACACATCATTAGATCAATCAAAGTGATAAATCGTTAAAATTTTCGAAAAACAGAGGTTATTTCATTGAAAACGCATTATTGCCTTGATCTTATTGTTGCTCATAGTGCAAGGCAAGTATCTCCTCCGAGAAGGCACCAAAAGTTTTCCCAGCGCCGAGATCAAACTCCGAGTCTGGCTGTAAAAAGCAAGCAAAGGTGCTTCTTGCTACATTTGAACGACTACTTCCTTTGACCAAATGCGGAGTGGCGCGCAAGAGGCCGTTGGACGCATAAGTCGCAGCCTCACCAATCTGAATGGCGACGCAGTCTTCGGGAATTGCGACGCGAACAAAGCGAGGTTCATCTTTCACGGATTGATCTTTCTTATTTCCCGCGTTCGTTAGGTTCTGGCTTTGTGTGTCACTCGGCAGCTGGATGTACAAGCCGCTTTTGTCGGCTGGGTCGAGAACAGAGGGGTCGGTGATTGCACGCGTTAGCACCGTAAGCATCGAGTGATCAAGATGCAGGCCGCACCACGCTGCAGCAACGGCATCACTCTCAGCCTCAGTCTGCGGAAAATAGTAAAGCAGTCGTCCCTTATGGCAGTTTGTTGGCGAGGACAAGGCACCGCTGAAGCTGGCCACGTCACTGCGGCCGAGCGTCTTTGCCTTCAAGTACGCGTCCAGACGACGCGCAAGCACAACGCCAATGTCTGCCATCGTGCGACCCAGACCCAAAAATGCATGCTCTAGCGACTCGCCGCCAAGCTGCTGCGCGGCTGGCCACACGTTCGGGTATCCGTAGCTCGGATATTTGGCCGTAAATTCGGCCGTCAGCTCAGACGGTGCGCGCGGATTGATCTGCGCGTAATATGATCCTTTACCTGTGTCCGGTCCCGATTCCATAATTTCTTTGCCGTGGCTCCATCCGAACGAATAGTTGGATTGCGGATGCTCAAGGCTTGCCTTGACTTCTGCCGGCAAGGATGCGATGCGTGGAGCTAGTTCTAGAAGATGCTTACGTTGAGCATGATATACATGGTCTGAGGGAAGTTGGATTGCTGTATATTAGGAATTTAATGGCTTGAATTAGAATATGGTTTGGCAGTGATTCTTGCTAGCTTCACCGAACTAGAGGATTTACCTATTATTCCGAGCGAATCTGGTGTTCCGAATGCGCTTTTGATGGCTTCAAATACTATAGCGTCATTTTCCCCAGCTTCCAACTCCCCAAGTGTAATTCTTGTTGCGCTCATCTCTCAAAAAAAACAACTCAAAAAACACAGATTTTCGCATGTGAGTGGAATCACTTTCCCTATTTCGTTTCTTTCTTTTCTTTTTTTTTTTTAATGCTTGGCCTGAGTAACCTTCACCTTAAGCTGTTTTCCAACAGACCTCTCCTTTGCAACAACCTGCAAAACTTCATCCTTCTCAATGAGGAATGTAACATCAATCTTTGCCTCACCCACATTCAGCCCCTCAGGAAGATCATTGACAACAATCTCTGCCAACAAATGGTTGTTCTTGGCAATTTCATCTTCACCTTCATATACAGCCAAAAATACTTCCGTCTGTCCCTGGACAGAATTTGAAAACTCAACAGCTCTTCTTGCTGGAATCGGAGCTAGTCTTGGGATAATCTTTACAAATGATCCATTTGCTGCTTCAAGTCCCACAGAGTGCGCCAAATGCGGGAGCTCCACAACTTCCTTGTTGACTGACGCTTCTGCATAACTAACTCCCTCAGCCTCAACTTCCGCAATAATCCCACCCTGCTTCGCAGCGCCGTTTCCAATCGCCTCGTCAGGCTCTACATCCGTACGAATCACTGTCGTTTCTGGAAATATGTCACCGATTAGTGATTGCAAAGCTGGGATTCTCGTTGATCCTCCAACAAGCAAAACCTCATCAACCGCTTCCGGCGTGACACTCCCTTCTTTGAGAGCACGCTCAATGACTTCTTGGATCCGTTCAAAGAGCGGCTCTGCAAGATGCTCGAAACGTCCTCGGATAACCTGTCCATGAAAGTCGAGTCCTTCAAAAAACGAGTCGATACTGCAAGGTGCAGTGTCCTTTTGTGAAAGCATACGTTTCGTTTGTTCACACGCGTTTCTCGCCTTCGCTAATGCTCTACGATTGTTTCCAACGTCAAGCTTAGTTTTGCGCTTGAATTCCTCTTTGACGTATGAAACGAGAACTTCATCAAACTGGGATCCACCGATTTTGTAGTCGTCAAGAGAAGAAGCGATTGAGTAAAGGCCGTTGTTTGCGGAAACAAGAGTCGTGTTGAGCTGGTGTCCACCCAAATCAACAACGAGAACAAGGCGATCAGGCTTGGTACTTCCGAGACCGTTGATGGTTGCTGCGTGATCAAAAGCGAGGACGGCGGCAATAGGTTCGGCAATTGTGAAAACTTTGGCGAATCCAGCATCTTTGGCTGTTTGAATTAAGGCTGCCTTTGACTTTTCAGCAAAATGAGTCGGGACGGAAACAACGACACCGTTGACGCTCTTTCCCAAGAATGCTTGCGCCGTCTCCTTCAAGGACGCAAGGTATGCAGTGGTGACAGCGCTAACAGAAAGTTGTTTCGTGGTGGGATCTTCTGCATCTTCTGATTCGTATTCCTCAATCTCGTATGCAGGCTGATGGGCTGAATCCTCAACAATAGACATTGAAAGACTTGACAACTGGTGGTCTACTTCGGTACTGTCAAATCTATAACATTAAATTTTCGGGAGCGGTGAGTTGAGTTAGACATACGATGGAAGGAAACAGAAAAGTCAATAAATTTGACACATCGCCAAATAAAAAATAAAAAAAGATGCATACGGCAATCCAAGCAAGTTTCTGAACTGTACAATGGTGCCTTTTGGATTTGACATAGCCTGGGCCTTTGCTTGAGTTCCGCAAAGCTGAAAGGTAACGCACGGGTAAATAATAAGTAAGTTCATTGAAAAAAAAAAAAGCGTGCGAGGATGCGAAAATACCGTGTCATATCCGTTGTAAGCAACATACGAAGGAATAATTCGGTCGCCGTCTTCATTTGCGATGGTCTCGCCGCCTTTGTCCTGGCAAGAGTGTAAGTATATGATCACAAGATACCGCGGTGAGCACAGAGCACGCAATAGCAAATCAATGGCAATAATGACACGCGATGAAACAGACCATCACGCACCTTGGAATTAACGATGGCGACGGAACTGTTGAGTGAGCCGAACGATATGCCGATAAAGACGTCTTCCTGCTTGGCGGCGGTTGACATTGACGAAAACTGGAAAGATGAAGGAAAAAAAAAACAAAAAAAAGAAAAATGTCTCGTGGTGGTTTTCGAGGCGGCCGTGGCGGACGTGGCGGCGGACGTGGCGGATTCGGACGCGGTGGTGCGCAGACGGGACTTGACATTGAAGGCCTGGACCTTTCGTTCCGCGACGTTCCGCTGTTTCCGGTGCACACAACCAACCTACCACCCAACGAATCCAACTGTCCCTCTTCTCTAGGATATGGCCCTGCCTCCCATCTTTAAGAAAGTCACCGACGACGAACGCCATTTGCTTGATATTGACAAAAAATGGATGTCTCAATTCAAAGACTCGCCGTTCCACCTCGAAATTCCTCCTGTTCGTGATGGTGCGGACTTAACAAAAAAGAAGACGTTGCCAAATGTCAATTCGATTCTCGATATATATATATATAAAATTTTTCGCAGATATTGAACGATACTCGGATAAATTCAAATCATGGGCGAGACCGAAAAACAAATCGCTGATTTCCGTGAAAACTGGTACTTGCGCAAAAAGGAGAAATAACTATCGCAAGTTAATTTTTATTTCGGGTAGATTTGAAATATTTTCCAGACGAACTGCATCAAGTAAAAGATCCCAGCAAAAAGCCATGTAATAAATTTTATGAGTATGACTATTACCTCAATGTATTTATGTGATTTTTCGTTCAAAATTGCAGCAACCGGCAGCGCAAAACCGGCCAAGGGAGACGTGAATCTTGAAAAAGTATTACGAGATGCGGAAAAAGACGAGCAGACTCAAAACAAGAGGGCAAAAATAGGAGATAGCGAGGAGGACGAAGAAATTGACCCACATGATTATGATGAAGAGGATGAAGAAGATGATGACTATGTGAATAACTATTATGAGGACGATGATGATGGAGCTGGGGGGGATGATTCAGATCACGGTTTGCCATCATTTTATATTTTGATCGATTTGTTGACACTTACTCTCATTCACAATTTCGCAGGAGATTACTCTTAGACAAAGCAAAGAAAGAAAAGTGGGTTTGTCAGCACAGTTGAAGCCATGTGCCAATAGTGCCACACGTAATACAATTTTTTGTGTTGAAAATTCAGAGAAAGAGAGAATTGTTACGAGATGGGCGGATACACGGTGACGGGCAAGATCGCATTCATAACGGGGGTCGGAGCCGGATTCGGCAGCGAGTTGGCGGTGCGGCTGGTAGCGAAGGGCGCGCGTGTGTTTGGCTGCGACATCAATGCCGCAAACGGCCAGCGTGTCGTTGACGCCATTGCCGCGCGCTTTGGCCCCGACGCCGCCGCCTTTGCCGTGTGCGACGTGTCCGATCTGGCAGACCTCGAGCGCGTATTCAAAGCCGCAGTCGCCCGCTTTGGCCGCGTCGACGTAATAATCCTATAGCTAATCAAATCACAAATAACCATAAACGTGCGCTATAGATCGTCGTCAATAACGCCGGCATCGGTGAAACTTCACGATTTTCTGACGATCCGGACAGTAACTGGAAACTCGTCATGGATATTGACCTCTATGGTACAAGCTTGCCCAAAATTCGGTTCGAAAAAAAGTTAACAGATACTGCAAAAACAAACAACAGCTGTCATTAAAGGAACGCATCTTGCTCTGAATCAAATGCGCACGCAAAATCCACCAGGTGGTGTCGTTGTTAATGTTGCATCTATGGCCGGTTTCTTGCCTGACCCAAATATGCCCGTCTATGTTGCTGCTAAGATGGGTGTTGTTGGTTTTACACGCAGTCTTGGCTGGAAAATTTTTAAGAATCAGAACGTACGTGTAAATGGCGTTGCCCCAACTTTTGCAATGACAAATATGGGTAAATTAGCGGCTCAGGATCCAGGTTTTGTTTTAGTTCTTTTCGAATTTTTTTTTCAGTGAATAACACGATTATCTTCAATATCAAGATTTGAAAAAGTACGTACAGGCTTCTTCAGTTCCTGTGTCGTTGGTTATCGACGCGTTTATGCGTGCCATTGAAGATGATACATTGGCAGGAGATATTGTGCGTATTACCGCGGAAAAGGGTATTGACGTGCTGCCAAAGAAAGATTTGACAACCGTCGCAGACAAAAACGCAGCAAAGGCAAAAGCAAAGATTTAATTATAACACAGCTGTATTGTAAAATCGAATAAATGCGCTTGCTCATTTTATTTTTTGATCAATTAATTCCTGCAATAATTGCATCAGTCATAATACTACATTCCAAACGACTTTTTGCAGAGCCACTCCGCCAGATTGATTCGCAGTGAAGCATTTCTTCTAACCTTTTCATGCTACTTGATACTTTGTTTCTCATTTCAACTGATATAAAATTCGTTGGTGCCTTGAAAATCGACACGAGTATTATTTTCGAGATTCCTTGAATACTTTCTATAAAGTAATTAATAAGAATGAAAAAATAGAAGAAAAAAAAAAAGAAAAAAAAA
>JADGJH010000556.1:5294-15869 GCA_027596945.1 Physocladia obscura
CTTTTCCCGGTGCCTATTCTTTTTATCCATTTCTCATTTATTTGTTTTACCCCAAACACAAAACCCACCCCCTCCCTTTAAAAAAAAATCCCCCCACCCCAAAAAAAAAAAAAAAAAAAAGAATAATTCTGTGACCGGTAAGATATTTGTAGATAATTGATAACAAAGGAATGTGGATGGAAACACTTAAAAAAAGACAGTGCAGGTTTTCACTTGTTTTCTATCTGTTATCTGTTCATTTCAGTCATTTGACCTAATTCCCATTTATTTTGTCTTCTTTCTCCTCGTCTGCTCCTGCCATTGTATATCTCCATTTTTTTTCAGTGAAATCAAAGTCACTGATGCCTAGAATCTAAATGTTTTTGGAATTAGTGAGTAGCATGGAAGTACTGAATGCAGGTTGCAAAAGTGGATTGTAGCAGTCACATGGGCTTGAATAAGCTGCATGGACTTTCAAAATTCCAATACAAACAGCTGAACATCTTATGCCAAAATCCTATTTGTCCAAAATTTCTTTTTCTTATGATGTTTTAGATTCTCTTAAACACTGGGTATGCCACTCTTATGTGTTTGAAACTTTATAATAAAATGGTATTTTGCTCAAATGCCACTTTATTAGAATACTGCTCAAGCTGACACCAATAATTGAAATTCAAAACAATGGGCAGCTTTTAATTATACACAAAATTATTCACAATCAGTTTTATGATCAGTTTGGGTTTGGTTTGGAGAAACTATGTTTCCACAAGGTTGGAAGCATGGAAAGTTTTAAGTATTTAAACAACCAAAAATAAAAAAATATTTATTTCAATCTTCTTCACTAGAATACTCCACCATTAGGCTCATTTCAATTGGTGTTGCTATTGCTTTTTTCTCAATCACTACTCCTGCTGCTGATGCTGCTGTTGATGATACTATTTTCACAGCTTTGTCAGCTTTTTGACCTGGAACATTATCGAAGTCACCGACTCTTTTTATGCCAGCTGAAACCGCCTTAACTGCTTTACTGTCACTGCTACTGGTTTTGCTAACATTACTGATGCCAACACCACTGTTTCTGATGGCTCGGCTAATCTGTGGTTGTTGTCGTTGCCGCTGTAATGATGAATGATCTCCAAATATAGACTTTGAGAGAATTGCATTTTTGAGCTGATTTCTTGAATCTGTTTTTACCCCTTAATTTTTCATGTTAACTTCTGTTTCCAAGACGTTAAAAAATGAACACAGAAACACCATATTCAACTGATTTTGACAGAATTTCATCTTCACGAGTTCCTGGGAGCACATCCAAAAGCAAGTTATGCTTGTCACGGATTGCAATTGCCTCTTTTGTTTCAGCTTCGCGTAATTTTTTATCTATCTAGAAAAATGAAATTAATTGGCTGTAAAAAAAGTGAAAATAGTGGTACAAATTTTTAGCATACTCTGAATTTATGGCGAACTTTTTGTGACATGGAAAACGGGTCTTTCCACATTTTTTCATTGTATTCAAGCATATCGGAAATTGCTGATGATGATTGTTTTGCTTTTTGAACATCTCGATTTGATTGCTCCAGTTTATATATTGGATCTTGGAGACGTTCGGCTTCTTTTGCATCTGATTTTTTAATTTCCGCAAAATTTTTTATATTAAAAAAAAAAAACAAAAAAAAAAATTAAACTTACCTTTTAAAGCAATTGTTTCATTGTCTTCTGGACTATATTCTTCTTCCCGTTTTCTGGCACCAGAAATTATTTGATACACAGCATTCTAAGTTGAAAGAAAAAAAATGGCGTTAGAAGAATAATTTACAAAAAGTTAGAAAAATTATATAAACTTTCGGATCTGTGTGAATTTCGATGAAGTTTGGGCACAGATGACACTTCATTCGAAACTGCCAGATGGGTGTGGAGTAGTAGTTTCCGAATTTTTTCTTTTCTGCATTGTATCTCACGCCTTTTCCAATATGGTTTTCGCAACCTGAACACCAAATGCTATAGGGCATTTCGAATCTGACCAGCAGAATGGATTTGGATATGTAATTAAATTATAATTATTTCCAACCTGACAATCAAGATGCCTTGGTCCAATTTGCGCGCACGTTCGCGAAGAGGATGCTGACCAACAAAAGTGTTGATGGAGCCCTGGGATGGATTGTTTAAAACACGAGAAGTGATCATAAAGTACACCAACTTTTGAAGGATCCCAGTCAGGCGGATAGTATTTGTTTGTTGCTTTGCGCTCTGTAGTTGCGAATCAGAAGTTGTCGATCGAACGCAGTTATCGCATCGGATTGCAACGAAATGTGGCGTATCGTATCGCATCGCATTAAATATCATACGGCATGGCATTGTATCGTATTCAATCGCATATGGAGGAAGCACAATAAACAAACAAACCAGCCATGAATAGTAGTTGCCGTTTTTGTTGAAAGGAAAATGGAAAACCCATCAAACCAAAACGCACATAACACACAACCAAAGCCAAAGCCAATTTCACATTCACTGTCTAATGCAGCGCAAGCACAAATAAACAATTTGCAGAAACTGGTGGCTCTACTAGCTGCCGATGCGTCGTTACCTGTTGCGCCAGTGGTATTCTTCTCCTTGCATTAAGCCAAAAAACCCAGCAAATTAACCAACCATCTGTATTCATGACATCAAAACTTATTTGATTTTTTTGACCTTTTGCAGAAACTCGCCAAAACATTACGGGCTGCGCAGAATCTTCTGACTTTCCATCCCTACGCGGCTCCCAACGAAGCCGAAGTACTAACGCAATATGACGGGTGAGTAGCAATCAGCTGAGCCGATCATTTAAGAGAAAGGAAGAGAAAACGTGGGGATGGATGGATGGGTGTTGTGATTGCCATTCTTGTTTCAGGTTTTGGCTTATTCAAATAATTCACATATAGAGTTGCGCTTAAGTGGACGCTGTTCGGCCGCGACGCGCGTGCTTTGGCGCTGCAAATACTCGTTGCGGAGGCGGTTTCGCAGTCACGGCGATCGCAGGAAGCTGTTCTTTCCCATAGATCGCTCAACGCCTTTACAGTGCACCATACACTGTCATTACTAATGCATCTATCCTCCTCCTCTTCTTCCACCACCGCCATCGCCTCATCTCCTTCCTTTTTCAACAATAACAACAAAAAAAATAACAATGACGACATTGACGCTCTCCGACGGGCCCGTAGACTTGTCACTTCCCTCAATCCCGATACATCCTCCTCACTCGCTGTTTGGTCAAATATTCTACGTGACGATCCCCTTGTTGGCGATCACTGGGCATCTGTCGATTACTCTTCCACCTATGCCAATGAATATAGTGATTACAGTGACACCGACGACAATAATCACAATGATTTCGAAGTCAAAAAAACTCCACAAAATTTTGCTACTCGCGCGGCGCCGTCCGTACACACATTGGAAATAACCGGTGGCGAATTATCTGAAAATATGCCAGGCGAAAATTCGTATTCCAATATTTTCGACCCGAATTCAGTAGGACTTGTAACTCCTCCAATCGAAGAAATCGCTTTGTCGAACGATCCCAAACTGGCGAAAGTAATAGACTCACATTATTGGGATCATGAAAAAAATGGATATCGAAGGTCCAAACTTTCCGTTGGCGATTTGACTGAATTCGACATGGATGTTCCCGATTCATTAGGTCTGTGTGAACGTTTTGTCACGTAGTGGCATTTATGAATCTGGCTAGCAAATCATTTGTTTACTTTTTTGAACACGGGTTTTTCAGCTCCATCGATTGCGCATCATCAATCAATAGACCCTTCCTTTTTTGGCGTGTCTGTTAGTACAACAAATTATGTGACGGAACTTGATGTGATTAGAGAAGTTTTATTTTGCTTGTCTGGATTGCCCGCCGAAATGTTTGAACTGGCAAATGGCTCTATTTATCAAGTAATAGATTTTTTCCTACAAACTTCTTTATATTTCTTTCTCTCTGTTTTTATTTTTATTTTTATTTTTTAAATTGATTTTTCTGTATTTATTTTTCCTCTATTTTCATTTTTTTAATTTTTTAATTTTTATTTTTCGCAAGCCCAAAATGATTGCTTGTCTGCGTCATTTAACTGTAGAAATGTTGGACAGTGTTTTACAAAAATTTTCTGAATGGGGAACAATTGTGTATAAACTTCAAATTCTTGCTGACAGGTTTTTTGAACTTGTCTTATTTTCTTTTTTTATCGCTGATATTTTTTTCTTCTTCGTTTCCTCTTTGAAGAATTCATGAAGAAACTGGTGAAAAATTTCAATTGTTTTCCCCTTGTCTGGAAGCATTTGCCAGTGTCATCAACGATGCTTTAAGCGTTCATCAAACATGGATTGTACAACAGCAGCAACACTATTTTCAAGAAACCCACGCCGACGGAAACAAAGGCATTTTTTGTTCTACATTTTTGTTTTTGTTTTTTATTGAATAAATCTTCAGATAACCAAGAAAATGGAATAGTTGTGTCGTTGCTGGTTCTGCTTGAGCGAACAAGCAGCGAAATGGCGCATCTTGAAGAACTTTATTTAATTGTTGTCGGAGCATCCCCCAATATTGACGGACAAGAAATTATCGCTGTTGATCTTGTTGATTCCGTTTTTCAATTTGTCAGGAACGAACAAGAGGCGTGCAATATTTTCAGTTTTAAACGTGGGATTGTTATCTTGTTTAAAGTGTTGAAGCCATGGTTTGATGCTGTTGAAGGATGGTGGATTGATGGAAATACTATTTCTCGAATTGATGGACTCGGTTTTATTTGGTATTTTTTTGTGTTTTCTGCTTCCGTGTGTGTGTGTCCATTTTTTTTTATCCCTTGTATTTTGAATCAATTTTAAAATTTATTTACGCCAAACACTTTTTTTTTCCGTTTTCTAAAGCAACGAGAGAATTTTAGTTGGTAGTGCAAACTTTTGGACCTCAAAATTTTTAATTCAAGAACGTAAAAACGGGAGTATGTTTTTTCCTCAGATTCTGTGCGAAACGGTTGGCTCTATTTTGTCAATTGGAAAATGCCTTGTAATGTTGAGAGAGTTGAATCCCGAACTTGTAAGTTTCTGTTTCCGGTTTAGTTTTTTTAAATTTTTATTCTCACGATTTTCAGATTTCAGATCTTATACCCGATTTACGAAATGGCATATTTTTGCCGCTGCTGAACATATTTTCCAATCTTTTGGCTATTGATCTTGGCAAAAAATCGAATTCTGTTTTGCAAGAGCCTTTAAACTCAACAATGGAAGAACACATTACGACAGTTGCGTCATCTCCAGAACTGGAAAATTTACTTTTATTCCGAAATCTTACGTTTGAAAATGACATGTTAATTCCAGAAAAGTTTTCAAAGCTCGCGCCAATTCTGAATGGAAATAGTATTAATAAAAGTAATCTCGCAAATGAACAGGAATATTTTGTCAGAAAATGGTATACTGATATGGAAAATGCCGAAATTGGTTTGTTTTTTATTCGTACTTCTGTGTTGTTTTTTTTTTTTTTTGCAATGTCCGCAAAACTTAATTTATTTCAAGGCCATCAACAATTATGGAGGCCGTTTGAAATAGCTTTCCGTCGTTCTCTGGAAATGGTGTTACATCCAAAATCGGAATCTATTGGTAACGCACTGAGAAATCAGTTATTGGGGCCTCAGTGCCAGTTGCTAGTACACTTACAAACCTGCCAGCAAGTATTTTTGATGGCTTCCGGTATCATTATGGGTTTAATTGTAGATGATATAGCCGAAAAAGTTTGTTGCTTTGTTAATTTATAAATACTTGAAATTTTAATGTTGACATGAGTAGATGAAAAGCGGAGAGCTGTGGCGGAGACCTGGAGTTCTTCAATCTGCCTTTGACGCGTCTATTGCTGCATTTTCTGCTTTTGAAGGTGAAGAATGGATTGCCGAATCTGAAAGGATTGTTTTGCTAACAGACGACACGAATGTGCCACAAGAATTGAAGAAGTGGAACGCAGCTGGACATCCGATAAAGGTTGGTATGCTTGGTTGCGTGAAGATTGGATATGATGTGAGTTTCGGTTGGTCGACTTTTTTTTTCCTTTTCTTTTTCTCACCACTTAATGAGCTGTAGGTGTCATGGCCTTTGAATTGTGTCATCACGCAAAAGCATTTGAAACTATATAATAAGGCGCTGGTATTTCTGATGCAATTATCAATGGCACGGAATCGTTTAGACAAACATTCTCTATCATTTGATAAGCTGAGAAATGGTTCTGTAACAGGGTGGATGCGACAAAGGAATGTGTTGAGGCGACGCATGAAAGTGTTTTGCGAAGGATTAACAAGTTTTTCTATGATTACGGTATCTAATTTTTTTTTTTTTTCCCGGTCCTTGACTAAAGTAATAACATAAAAAAGGTAATTCAACCAGCAATCAAAAACTTTATGGAAGGTGTTGTCAAATTTCACGATCTTGATGAACTTAATAATTACCATGAATCATTTTTGACTGATATCTGTGATCATTTTTTCTTGTTGAATGAAAAGGTAGTCTCAACAATTCATTTTTTTTTTGTGTTTTTTTTTTCCAGTTTTTCTTAACTAAATACAATTGACAAACAGGCCGCACCAGTGTTGAACTCAATCTATAAATGCTTTGACTTGTGCATCAAATTTTCCGAAATTTGCACAATATTTGATAGCAATGTTCAATCCTTGAGCAAAGGAGGGCTAAGTGGACAGCAAATCGCTGTAACACCACAATTGAAAAAGACTGATTTTATCACAGGAAAGCAAAGAATATCATCGTCTCCAACTGAATCGACCGTCTCATCGCCACCAAGCTCACCGATTCCAGGAAAACATCAATTAAATTCCAAGTCTTCGCCTCCAAATAAATTAAATTTACGGTCATCTTCTCCGTCCAGCATGTCATCTCGGTTTCAGAGGCAATCATCACAGAATTCTTTTGGAAAAGTCGTCTCACCTTTGATGCCAAAAGCAGTCATGTCTTTGAGCGTAATAGGGCTTGAATCAACAGATTCAATTGAAGCCAAGATTTCGTTGGAGAGTGAGAGTTTTGGCAATGCCGTGAAAGATATATTTAAACTTTTTGATGAGACGGAAGATTTTGTTGTCAATAGTGTGACAGCTCTTTCCAGTCATGGAATGCCAAAACTATCCGCTTTTGGTGTGTTTTTAAGAGGAAATGAAATAAAATGATTTCTTGAAAAAAAATGAAATAAAGAACAGCGAATGTTGTTTTATCCTCCATTGTCCTCGTCTATTGTTGCTATTGTTTAATCGTTTTGGAAATCTGTACACAATAGACTATTTATTACAAAAAATTTCAAATGACATTGGAAGAAGAAACAACATGTATTGCAACTCCTGGCTTTGCCGGTTTCGTTCCTTCTCTGAAATACCAGTTTGGCCTCACATATGGAAACGCGACTCGCCATATATTACATACGGATCCTTCACTCAAGCAAGGCGAGATTCAAAAGGCAATTACCGCGCGGCGCGAGCAATTTCTTGCTGAAAAAAACTCTGCAAGCGCGAAAAAATCATCAAATGAAAAAGAGTACATTTGGAAAAGAGAAAATAAATATGCGACTGGCGACGATAGGTTTTCTTTCCCTCCTGTTCCTGGATACACTGGTGATATATTCACAAATTTGCGATTTGAAATAAATTTCACGGTTTGAAAATTTCAGGTTACATCCCGCGTTCTCAAGAGCATTTTGGACGACCGTATGTTGAAACAACAAACGCATCTCTTGCTGATTTCGAATCTATGTTAAAATCTCGGAACGAGCTCCCTCCACGCGTCCAAGCGATCAAAGACAAACAGAAGCCAACGATTTCTGATAAATCTACAAAACACGCTGCGGTATCAAACTATCCGCAGAAGACAAATTTCGCTTACGCCAGCACCGTTACAAGCTTGACTAATGATAAAAGTCCGTACAAACTTCCAGTAAACCATCCAGAAAAGACTTATATTTCCGGATATACCGGTTTCGTTCCAAGACTCCAAAACCACTTTGGAGAGGTACTTTTTTGTTTGTTTTTTTTCAAGTTTCAATCAAGGCTTCCAAGACCGTCAACTTATTCTTTTTCTTTTTCATCTTTTTTGCTTTTGTTTGCGTTGCTGCTTTTATTTTGCTATATTTTCAATTTTTTGTGTTTTTATTAATATAAAACATGTAGCCGTATTCCGACAGCGTGAGGAAAGCAATCGATGAATTTACTGCTCCAAAGTCAACTCGCGATCCATATAAGGAGCCTTACCGTGAAACAAAAACCAAGAGTATAAGCAAAACACAGCCAATTCCAGGTGAAAAAAGCAATCCAATTGCAAAAATATATACTTATTATTATTATAAAAATTAATATTATTAACTGTGATTGTTTATTATTTTGAAAAAACAGGATTTACAGGATTTATTCCAGGAAGTAAATATGGATTCGCCACTACATTTGGAAAAACGACTGAAATCGCGTATGAAAACTTTAACAACCGTGATGAACGTGGTAGAATTGTCGGTGGACAATCAACTAAGCTTCCGGCAAAACAATTGGCTAAATCCATGCCAATTCCAGGGTATAGAGGGCATAGTAAGTTCAATTCTTATACTATTTCTTTATTTGAAATTTGTTTTTTACTTATTTTTATGTTATTTTGAAAGTTCCAAATTATATTTTCGCTGCCGAAAGATCTTATGGTGTCAGTTCAAAAGAGTGCATAGAGCTTTTTCAAAAACAACGTGAAGCTAATACCTGAGAAGCAAATTTTCTGCTTTTAATTGTTATTTTTTTTTTTTAAAACAGCAAGTTAATGACAGCGACTCTGAACAAGAATGATTGCAACACAACGCAACGGTTTTCATGATTTTGCAGCAATTTTAATTTTTTTTCTTTCTAAAAAATAAAATAAATAAATAAAAAAAAAAAAAAAAAAAACGAAAAACAACGACGATCATGATTGTGATAAAAAATTTTATGGTTTGATTTCACATGAAACTATTCATCTGTTTATCGCAATTACCACTTTTATTTGCGAGCAATAGACGTTCTTTACTGCAAAATCTCTCAATTTTTCTGCGTTCATTCCCAAATAGATGCCAGCAAACCTAAAAACTCATGCCAAGTCACGATGCTTTGGAAGCACCCAAAACACCCAAACGCAAGCCTAAATTTTGCTTTAAGCCTGCAAGTGACATCAGCCTGTTAAAGGAACTTGTCACAGTTCAACTATTCAATGTTTTTGTAAATTGAAAGGGAAGAGCGCCGTTGTATTTGTTGTAGCATGGGGACTAATTTGACCTTTTGGGATGCCAATTTCCTTAATTTTTTGTCAGAGCAGGTGAAAATAAAAAACAAACTTCAATTTGCATTGGATTTGAATGGCAAGTCAAGTACATGTGACTTCATTGTTGATCATAGAGACCAGTGGAATATTTTGGTGATTAGATTTTTGGGGAAGAGATTTTGCAAATTGAAACATTAGGAAAAGAGGAATGACGCCGGTTCAGCAGAGTCACAGTCCCGAAACAGACGACGTTGACGCAAAGATGGACAAGTTGGCGGGTCAGCTCGACAACGACAGCAACAGTGCCTTGGCGCAGCTGATTGGCCAGGCGGTCGGCGTTGCACTGGACGGCCTCGAATCGCGGCTGTTTGCGCGGCTCGACAATCTGGACTCGCGTCTTGGCGCAGTCGAGGCGCACGTGTCGTCGATAGCCTCGATTAGTAATGCGTCGGGTGCCAACACTGCGTCTGGCGGCAACTACGCGTCGGGCCTGTCGCACGCCGCGGCTCAGGCCACGCAGGAGCAGCTCGTGCGGCTGAGCGGCGCCGTCGAAACGCTGGTTACCGTGGCCCGCAAGTCCGAAAACGTGCTGGCAGACGCCGTCGACAACATGAGCTGGGCCCTCGAGCAGTTTGCCGCAACCCAAGTCCAAACCCAACCCCAAGTCCAACCTGCCGCGATTGATACCGCTGCGATCGACAACGATCCTGCTGCTAATACCACGGCCAGCGATACCGCAGAGACTCTGAATAACGACGCGCGCCCGCTCTCAATCTCGTCCAGCGGCTCCTCGTCCACGCTCGACTCGCCTGTTCTCGACCGCCTCAACGACGCCATCGCCTCAATGAACGCGCGCATGGAGAGCGTCGAGTCTCTTTCAAAGTCGCTCGTCAAAGACATTGTCGACAAGGTGTCTGTGCGCCACCACGAACTCGAGCAAGACGTGCAATCCGTGCTCAAGGCCATCTCCGAGGCACGTGAGCCCGATGCATCGCGTGATCAAGTGTCTCGTGACGCCGACAAACTGACCCCTGCAATTGCCCCGCAAGAAAACAACACCCAACTCCTCGCCAAACTCGCCCTCATTGAGCAAAAGTTTGAACTGCTGCCTCAGTTGTACATTGACCAAGTCACCCTCTCGCTTCAGAAACAGACCAAATCCCTCCTCACTGTCATTGACGATATCAAAGAACAGCAAGCCGATGCCATTCGCGCCTCGGCCCACTCTACCAAGAATCGTGTCGCCGGCAATAATACGTCGTCTATTCTCAATTCTGTTCCTAATATTCCCAACATGGGTATTGCCACTAGGTATGAGAG
>JADGJH010000558.1:0-16812 GCA_027596945.1 Physocladia obscura
CCACCAAGACACTGGAAAATGTATAAAAACCGTTGGTTTCTTTTCTGAAATAGTGATAACAAAACAATAAATATTATTCATCTCTAAAACCCCTTGTTACACACGGCAAATCAACAACCTGGAACGCAGGTCAACCATGCTGCAACAATCCATGCAAGTTTGCCCACGTCTGGCAGGTCTGTGGCAAGGACCACAAGTGACAGAACCACCATCCTGCTGTCCCACAAAAGCCAAGGTACCACCAAGACACTGGAAAATGTATAAAAACCGTTGGTTTCTTTTCTGAAATAGTGATAACAAAACAATAAATATTATTCATCTCTAAAACCCCTTGTTACACACGGCAAATCAACAACCTGGAACGCAGGTCAACCATGCTGCAACAATCCATGCAAGTTTGCCCACGTCTGGCAGGTCTGTGGCAAGGACCACAAGTGACAGAACCACCATCCTGCTGTCCCACAAGGGACAGCGGCAAGTGGCTGAGCCCAAATGCATGCAGCTGGAGCCCACCTACACTTTCCCCCACTCCTGCCCCAGCTGTGTTGGTTAACAAAATAAAGCCCGTTAACCTTAATACACTTCCTGCATGTCCCAACACTTTGCTCAACAAACCCATTTCAACTGTTCCACCATCAGCTGCCTTCCATTTTGCACACTCCAACCTTTGACTTGCCTGCTCACCTCTGAATCTTTCTGCCTGGTCCCACTGCTTCAAGAACTATCCTGACCAGCAACTTATTACCGATGTCCTCAATGCTATAAAATACGGCATTGATATTGGTTTCAAACACCCTTGCTCCCTCCTGCTTGGCACCAATGCCCCTTCTGCTTTCGAGTTCTCCAGCAATATCAGCTCCAACATTCAGAAGGAAGGGTTGCACTTGCCGTCAATTCTCAGCCCCTCTTTTCCCTCACTTTCGATCTTCACCTTGATCTTGACCAAGAAAGTCAAAATTGAATACCTCACAATAGCTTTTGGTTATTAAGTAAGGCAGCTATGCATGCTGGTAGGTTGATTAGGCTGTTTTGCTGTTTGCACAGTCTTTGTTCACATTTTTTGAAGATTACACAAAATTCCAATTTTGTCGTAGAACAACAATAATAATCCCACAGATAAAATACAAACTACAACTCTCACTAATCCCACAAACAAAAACAGAAACAATCAACAAAATCACAAGGAACATATGAAAAATAAAATTTAAAATTACCTAACAACACAAACAACCACCTACTCTATGACCAAAGAATACAAGTAAATCTACTTGACATCAACCAACCTATACTACAACAACTGAAAACAGACTTTTCCACCAGGATGGTAACAAAAGTTTCCATCAAAACATACTCATCAACCTTGGTGATCAAGTGATCAAAAAAATGAAGTTACCAATCAACATTATAGAAAAACTACCCATCATATCCAGTAGAAAGGCTTGCAAAAGTTACCTACTATTTCTAATAAATAACATTCAAAAAACGGAAATAAACTATAAACTTCTATTTATTTAGAAAATACAAGAAACTCAAATATTTTACACCTAATAGAACCAAAAGACTACCTCCTGCACCACAAAATGGTAACAAAGTACAAATGCATTAATTAGGAAGACACCCTCACCAATCATGTAAAAACACACATGCTATCCTTTTCCATTTGCAACAAATACTCAAAAACAAGATCTAATAACATTAGCATCCACCCCAGAATGGTAGAAACTCATCTAAAAAACATTAACTAACAATCAACCAAATGATATCATGAATCCATACTTAGAAATAAAAACGAACATCAAAAATCCAATCACATAAAAAAAAATTCTAACCTCCTCAAGGATCCCACACAAAGTAACTGAAATTTGGACCAATGGATCAAAAACAAACTCAGGCTTAACAGGTGCGGCAATCTTCTCACAAAACAACAAAAAAATAGAAGATCATACTGAACCATTTAAATTCAAATATGACAGTAAATCATCATACAAAGCAGAAATTCCAACAATTAATGCTGCACTACATAAAATATTAAATAACACAAAAATAAAAATTTTCACAGACTTTGAATCATCTATCAAAAACATTAAAAAAGTCAATAAATTTTTTTGTACAAACAACAGACACATTTTAAAAACAAACAGTGGTCATTTGAATAACAAAAAAATAATACAAGTGAATGACAATCAAAATATAGATGATATTCTTCAACACATTAAATCACATCAAAAAACAAAAACCTTAAATGATGAATGCGACAAAGTTGCCAATAAAGTGCACACAAACCCAGAAATAGTATTAACAATATCAAACACAGAAATCAACACAAAAATAATCCTCCCTAGACCTAAAAATAGATATCTAGACAAATACCCATCCACACATATAAAATACATTTTCAGAATGGAACAAAAACAAAACACCAAAAAAATACTAAAGAAAACAGAAATGCCAATTGGGATTGTATTCTCCTAAATATGTTGCAATAAAGTCATTTATGGAAAAAAAAAAGAATTATTGGCAGCTCATTACAGTGTTATAAAGTCATTCATTTGGGGGAAAAAAAAATAGTCATGTTGCAGTATTTTAATGAAAAAATTGTCAAAAATATTGATGCAAACAAAAATATCTTTCCATATTCACTACTGTTTTGCATCTTATACTGCAAGTGACTTCTTTTTTCCAAAAATACTCTGGCAGATTAAATATGCAAAGCAGACAAACCAAAGCAGGAACAACAAATAAGGCCATTTGTGGTTGCAGTGTTACTGGCCAATCTGTTCCTGCACCTGGCCATACTGGTGGACATGGAGCCAGGTAGAAGCCAGTTGAAGTCACTGCATTTCTAGATATAGTGCAAAAAATTCTGCAATGTGGGTCAGCATTGTGGCAGGCTATAGTTAAGGATTTCAGTGCAAATGATATCTACCAGGACAAAACAGTAATTTGTTTGGGTTCAAGTGTCTGAAAAATCACCCAAAACCTGCTGGAAATCCACTATATCCACTGGCTATGGTTTGGGCAAAACAAATAAATCATGAAATAGAGGCAGCAATGGAAGTTTTGGAAATTGATGATGATGATGATGATGATGACAAAGAAGGTGAAATTATTAACAAAGAGGAAGATAACAGCATGCCTTTTTTTGAAACCAGTAACAGATCAAAAATTTCAGAAAAGACAGATGACATTAATAATATAGCAGCTCCATTGCCTATCAATCCACTCTTTCCTCCTGTTTCCATGATATCTGCTGTGATTGGTGATAATGATGAAATTCTGCAAGCTATTAATTCTGTTACATCAACACCAACTTCATCTTTGACAACCTATATTGGGCTTACTTATAATCAGCTGCAAGTAGCTTCAAGTTCAACAGTTAGTACTCCAATTGAAATGATAACTCAAATTGTTAAGTGGCATTGAATTTTAGATGTTGCAGTTGAAAGGCTATCTGCTCCTACTCCTGGCAAAACAGACAATATCTTGATAATGATGATGATGATGCAATTTCAAAAATGAAGTGTGACAAGGTGCTGCTAAATTAAAAGAAGACCAAAAAATTGAAAGAAAGGAGAGGCATGAGTTTTAAGATTGGAGTGAGAAGAGCATTAGTGTAAGTATGAAAAGGAAAGAGAAATTGCACGTGAAAGATATGAGTGAGAAAATGAAGAGAGAAAGGTTGGGTAGTTGAGATTGGAGTTGCTTTTGAAGAAGCAGAGTTAAATTCTTTGTTTTATATAACAATTTATTAAAGTTCATACTTCCAAATTTATTCATTATCTTCATTATAATTATCAAAGAAATGAGACCTGATTTGAGACATTCCTGTTCTTTTAATTCTGAAATTATATAGTTGACACAGAATATCCAAACTATTTTTCCTTATCACTTGATTAAAAAGAAGTCTCAAAAAAAGCTGTTTATAGACCTTTTTAACAAATTTCATTTCATTTTCAGCTACTTGACAAATCATAGTAATGGCAATACTCATTTGAGTGAGAAGTTGCCAAGTTTCCCAAGGAGTACATTCCAGATCTCCTTCTTTCAGCTACATGACAATCTTTGTAAACATGTTCAAACCTGTAGGAAATGCTGAATCAGCTAACAACCCATACTGTACAGGTGTTTTGTTCAAGCTTCAAAGCTTGTCACAAAACAATCAACTCATTTCCCCATCATTTTACAATCCTGAGCAGTTGTGCCTCATCCATACAATACAACCATTTGCCTCAAAACAGAGAATCCATGTTGCAAATACCAAGTGAAGCTATCTATTATATATTGCATTTTGCAATTTGGCATTGCTTGTGGTTTGTACTCAATAATTCTTGCATTCAATAAAGCCCCACTTGTTTTGAACAAGAGGCTCCTTTGCCATCATTCTATGACTCCATTCTGCCTTCTCAGTATGTGTTGGCCAGGAAATCCAAATATCAGGTAGTTTTTGCAATGTTTTAAGGAGTGCAGTTTCAGCATTGTGCAAAAGACAACTAATTGTGCTTGGTGAAATTAGAAAGTCTGGCTGAATCAGTGTAGAAACACAGTAGGAACCCAAGAACTGTTGAAACATTTGCCAACTTTGCAGGTTGACTCTGCTTTTTTGATCCAGATTTATCAATGTAGTGAATGTCAAACGCTTGCAGCAGGACATTGAAAGCTGTTTTGGCAAGAGAAGTTGCATTAATAAATGATCTTTCATCACCTCTGTGTTGTGCCAATGCATTTGTATCTCCCAGAGCCATTGAAATTAAATACTTTCAAAGCTTGGTGGTCATACAAATGCAAAGAGCAACAGCAACCTTCATTTTTCTGCCTTGTCCTTGTTTTTGAAGTTGTAATAGTAGTAGGTACAGGAGTAAATTTATGTCCACTTTTGAAAAGTGCCTTTGGAGTATTTATTTGTTTCACAAACAATCTTCCGGAATATACTACATTTTTAGAAGTCCTCCAATGGCGCTCAATTTTTTAAATTATGTTTTTAACATTTATTTGTGGTTGTCTTTTTTTTTTTTTGTGTTTGACAGAAGGAGGGTGGAATAAAATATTTTCCTATATATATACTTTTTTATGGTAAGATGGTAAGATGGTTAGAGGAACATTGAGTGAGCTTTCCAAAAAGACCAAAAAATTTCTGAAACAGCTAATGACAAAATGTTGTCCAACTCATGCCACCAAGAGACAAATAATACCAAAGTATCCAAATTCATAAATTAAATTGAATTTTATTCAATAAATAATAATATAAGAAGTGAAGGAAATATATTAATACAATTCTGCATGAACATTAAATTTATACTATATCACAAGCAAACAACTAGATGATCATTCTTTAAACTTTTGCAGTGAGATTTGCATCCAAGAAAGAGTCAAAATTTCAAGCATGTCAGACTTCAGACAGACAAATCATGTAGTGCTATGCCTCCAAGTCTTTGAACAGGGAAGGTTTTCAATAACATCATCACAATGAATCATGACCTTTTCAACTCATGCATTCTCCTTGTTGATCAGCACTGGCTTTCTGATTTCCTTGTATTCATTTGCAGGCATAAACTTTGAGTTCTGTGCATTGGGTGCTGTTTGCTGTTCATGGAAGCTATATACCTTATCTTTCTGAGCACATAATTCAAATTTTACAGCCAATTTCTTAATACAAGATTTCAATCTTAAATATTCCAGCAGATTGGTAATTGCTTTTATGGTGGTATTAGTTCAGCTAATTTTGCTTGGCATTGAGCATTGCATTTTTGATGATGATTTCTTTGTCAAATGGAAAAACTCTGGTGCACTTAAATGACAACATTATAATGTGAGACATGATGCCTTGGTGGGTTTCAAGAGCAATGAGATAAGTTGTTCCCTCACTTTTCCCAATGGGTTTGTTGCAATACTTCATTTTCCTTATACAACTGACAAGTCTTGTTCTTCATGTTTGCAAAGATAAATGAATCCAAAGACTGCAGGAAGTTGGATGTGTTTTGAGAAAGAAACCAGTGATAATTGACTGAAAAAACACAGTGTGAGAGCATCAAATGTTCTGTGAGCTCCAAGATTGTCACACAAAAAGAACTGCAATAATCTCCCCATAAACTGTTTGATTGTATCTTGAAATTAAATGGATGAAGTCTGTATATGTGATTGGGTGGTGATACAGTGCTCAAATTTGTGTGAATGCAGCAAAAACTGCTTCCTCTTCATCTGTAAACTCTTGATGCACATCTGTTCAACCTAGATGCTTTTCCATGTGCCTATAGATCAATTTGGTGGCTCCTTGTTGAATCCTGCAAAGGCAGATTCACTAGAACTAGTGGAATTGGCACAGTAACATATAATTTAGTTTTAGAATCTTATTATTTATTTGCAAGAATAGAACAACAATTTAATATGCCCAACACCATGCCTCAAAATAAAACTTTTGTGCCTCATTTCTAATGCCTCAATATTGATTAAAAACCAATTTCTTAGCAAAAGGAATCGCTCAAATGTGAAAGACAAAGTCAGAACATTTAATCTTGAATTTTGTTGTGAATGAAATAAATATTATTTTCTTTCACAGTTATCTGATAAATAATATTTCTATTTCCAATTCTATTAAATATTATTTAGCATTTATTTAGCTTGTATAACACATTTAATTTCTTAAATCTAACAAATGCATTATGAGGTGACTCTCAATGCTAGCATTGCCAGAGTGCAGCATTATTGGGACCTAACCAAGCTCCAGATATTTCCTCAGTTTATTTTGGGCCGATTTCACATTGAACACAGTGGAATTTGGATAAATTTTGTGGTAAGTTGTTTCTTTCATTATTGAAATGCTGTACAGAGTCTCAATTATTTGATGCAGATGTTGTAGGTTCACTTTACTGAATCTCCACTTCTTATTGGCCTTGACTGATGCCAACTTTGAGCTGGTGAACCAACTTCAAGCTGATGGACTGTGCCTTCTAAAATTTCATTATTAATAAATTTATTGCAAAAATTTCACAATTCAGCTTACACTAAAACATGTTCCAAATCAAAGTTTTTGCACATAATTAATCCCAAGTTGTGAAATAACAGGTATATGAAACAAGTGTGTGTTGAACAAAGTAATCAATTTTTCATAAAATTTTGACCTTTACAACTTTCTCAAAAATCCAAGCAATCCCCTCTGTCCCAAAAAAAACAAAAAACCTGTACTTCATTTTCAACATTCTTTTCAGAGCAGAAATTTTTTTTCATTTCTTGCTGAAGAACTGAAACCATTTTTCCCTTTGTGGGTTCACCAGTACTTGTGGCCACCTGCTTGAAAATACACACAGTCAGCAGCAGTACCAGTATCAACATGTTGCAAAATAAATTGAAATGCATAACAAATTAAAACAGTCAATCATATAAGCACTCACAGTGACATATGTCCTAAACTTTGGAACATACTATTTGTGAATGAACACAGTCAGCAACAGCACCCATATCAAGGTGTAGCAAACACATTTGGAATGCACAACAAACAAAAAACTGTCAAACACACAAGCACTCACTGATCTTGAAAATGCACAACAGCACTCAATTCTTGTGGAATGGGTCTTGAAAGTTGGTTATTCCTCAAATCCCTGTTTTTGGAAATGAACACAGTCAGCACCAGCATCAGCATCAGTGTGTTACAAAATAAATTCAAATACACAACATAAACCAAATATCAAACACACCAGTACTCACAGAGTTTGCAAATTCACAAGAGCACGCAATTCTTTAGGAATGTGTCCAGAAAGTCAGTTATTGTTCAAATGCCTGTTTGGAAAGGAACACAGTCAGCAGCAGCACCAGCATCAACATGTTGCAAACAAATTTGGAATGCACAACAAACAGCAACTATCAATCATGCAAGCACTCACATGTCTCTCAAATTCACAAGAGTACCCAGTTCTTGCGGAATGGGTCCTGAAAGTTTGTTGCATTGCAAATCCCTGTTTGACAATAAACACAGTAAGCAGCAGCTCCAGCATGAATATGCTGTAAAGTAATTGGGAATGCACATGTTTTTTGTTTCATTTTTCTTCTTCTAAGAAACAAAAACTATACTCCCAGTGTTTTCAAATTTGATAGCATACCCAGCTCTTTTGAGATATATTTGCACCATTTGCTGGATTGTATTAAAAAATGTTCCAAGGTGCTCATGTAATATATTGCTGGAGACAAAGCTGGTATTGATGTATATTTCCGGTCTACATGTGTGATGATATTTGCATAAAAGAGTTGAATGTATGCCTGTGAAAAATTTGGCTGGCACTCTTGGAACAAGTAGAGCTTATCCCAGTTGTGAGATTTTAGAGTATCAATATTCCTAAGAACATCATGTGCAAATGAGTTGGAGGAGATGATTGCATTAAAATTTTTTGCAATGATCCGGAGTTTGCAAACTTCGGGAAAAGGGAGGCACTTGAGGATCTGCTCGATCAATTCGTTTGGGAGTAAGGCGGTTGGTGTAGCAGACATGACTCTAGACTCAAAAAAAAGGCAATTGTGCAGAAATGAGCAGTGTGAATTGGCAATATTCGGTAGTTTTTCGAATAGTTGCGAGAGCACTGAACTATTTTTTTAAGGTATATTGAGCAGCAGGGCGAATGCTTGTAAACAGAACACACTTCAGCTTATTGCATTAAGATTAAGTTAAAGGCAGAACAACATACTTATTGAGCGTCCGCCTTGCAAGATCGAGTTCGCAAACTAATTTGCACTTTTCTTTTTGAATCGAAATCTCAACAATTGACATGAACCCAAATTGGTTGATTCTTCTTGTCCGCAGCCTCATAATTTCGAACGACTTACTCCGACAAACAACTAAATAGCACGGAAAATCTCCTCGAACGTGGTAGAATTAAGTTCAAACTCAAATCCAAATGTAGTGAATGACGCAACCTTCAGTGCGGACGTCTCCCAATTTAATTTCACAAAGACACCCAAGGAGAAGTTCATTGCTCAATCGAAGTGCGAAAGGACAAATTGAGTTACCTTGAAAGCAGGTTTACAGATACACAAACATGACAATCAAATATTTTCGATATCTTCACATTTAACTACTGGTTGTCGCTAGCCAAAAAATACCAGGAGCCAGTCTCCGAGGCGAGCATTCAGGGAGATCTGTGAATATTATTTCAAAAAGAAAAGGATCAATTTTATTATAAATACCTGGCAGAAACATGATATAAAGTTAGAGTGAACATGAAAAATGATGGTTTGTGAAACACTCGCGTTTCCCATTTCCAAAAATCTGCGGACAACGTTCATCTATGACGCAATAGAAGTTTGGATTAAAAAGACGCACATCTGAAGATGAATGCTACGAGTCAAGGCAGCACTAAAGGAGAGAAGCGTGGAGGCAGATCCATTTCTGTCAAGTTTTCGAAGTTTAAATATGGAAGATTGCTCCAGACAGAGCAGTTGCAGGCACAAAAGGACATTGAAGAATCAATATTTTTATTGCAGGGACAAATTTTGTTTCTTCACCCAAATATTCAAAGTGTATCTAGTCCTTCAAATCATGATCATATTCAACCATTTTAGGTGTAATTTAAAGATAAAAAGTATTTTAATCAAGTTGGGTATGCAATTTGAGGCAGCTCTTTTTAATCTTTAGATACTGCGAAAAATGCAATTTGTTTTCAAAACCTATCAAGTCCCTCAATTTTTTAGCATTTGAACCATTTCAAGTTTGAGCATATTATTTAAGTAAAGATATGCAAATTGTCTATTGATTTTCAGTTGACTGTATTTGATGATTTTATATGAATTATTTAGTTATTTGTTTTAATTTCAATTTTTGATTAAAAAAACAAAAAAAGCTGTGAAAATGTTCAAAGTGTATTTGCATGTTCAAAACACCATTATATTCAGCTATTTTAAGTCTGATTTAAAGATAAAAGTATTTTAATGGATCTGTGTATGGAATTTGAGCTGACATGAATAGAATCAACAAGATCAATTCAAATTTGGATGATCAGGGTTGTGCAGAATAAAATGTGTCTGGATTTGCCAAAGCCTGTCTGTTCCATTTTGAAGGGTTGTTGAACATTTGAATTGAGTCTTCTGCCATTTTTTTATATGAGATTGTCACTCCACTCAAAGATGGAAACTTAGAGCAAACACCAGCAACCATGTGCAGAAATCTATCAGCAGTCAGCAATGTAATCCTATATGTCTGTTCAGGAGAATATGTGAAGGATTGGATAAATTCTCTTTACAAGAGCCCTCAAAATCAGACAAGTTAAATTGCTCAACTTGCCATAGTTATTGAGTTGTTTTGCTATGTTGGGCAAAAGGACTTAGCTTCAGGATGCATTTTGCTGGGGCCATGCTAAACCAAAGCATACTGAAGGCTCTTAAAATTGGACAGAACATGGAGTACTTGCTATTATAATAATACTAACTCTGATAAATTTTTTTTCTTGGACAAAAGACTGTTTTGCACATACTGCCCATAATATTCACCAGATGGTCCAACTTATGCAAAAATAAATAGACCTGCTATGTTGTTCAAAATTTGAGGAGGAAAACTTATGCTTTTGTTTTTGATACAACAAAGCAAAAAAACTTGAAAGCTGAAATTCAATTTGTGACAACAGTTCAGCAATCTGTCAAATGCAGAATAGCAAATGTTGATACTTTTGTGGGAACTCAATACAAATTGAAAAACCCATTGGCTTTGGAGAGCAATTTTGAGAATAATGAATGGGTATTTGAGCAACATCAATTTAAAATTAGTATCAGCCATATTGGTTCAGGAACTTCAAGATCTGCATATCAAATCAAATTTTCTGGAAAGAATTTTTTCTTCAATTTTTGATAAATCAAAATTTTAAACTTTTTTGATAGGAAATTAAAATAAATATGTGACCAAGACATATGACAAACTTGAAGAAAATACTTTATCTGCACACTAGCATGATATTTATGCTCTGAAATATACTTCAAGGCAAAGGTTGAATCAACTGCATTTGTTGATGCAAGTATTATTGTTGCAGATAATGGAACAATTTGCTTTGTTGAACAAAAAATCCCACTTGCATTTACTAAATACCAAAGAAATGTCATTAGCCAAAAAATAAATTATTTCAAATGTGATGGACTGTTTTTCACATGGGCATATTTTCAAACAAATATAGACTAAATGCACGTTGACATTCAAGGTTTTTAAAGTTCTTTTTTGCTGAATATCTACGTTTATTTTAATAAGTAATGTTTCAGCTCATTTGCTAACTGATCCACAAATTCATTCAGAAGTGGAAGATTTTTTGTCTGGCGATTTTATGAAATTTTCTTCATTTTAGAAACAAATTCCCATGCATTGTTTATTTCAACTTTGGGTCTTCCAAGACAAGAATAGATAATATTGGTATTTGTGCAAAATCTTCTGGCCTTGCTCTCCCACAATTCATGGCTTGATCAATGTAAGTTATATCCAATACATTAGTGCCACATTGAAATCCACCAAATTCCTGTGGAAATTTGTAGCACAAATTTTGAGTAGCATATGGCAAGATGCAGTTTCTGCTTGCTTGGTGGCACTGATTACATTTTAAATTTACAACAAAAAAAATTTTGAAAAAAAAAAAAATTGTATTTTTGTCAACTCACATTGTTGTTTACATGAGTGGAATATTCCTTCAAAATGTACTGAACAAGTTGCATCCAAAAATATAAATAGGTATTTCAGTTTTTGTTGTCCAATTTCATTGAGTTTTCAAATTATAATATTTAAAACATGTCAATCAGCAAAAAAGGCAGCATGCTTATCCAATTGATTAACTTGATTCCAGTGCATCTGTGTTTGAAATTTATCCTCAAAAATATCCATGAGATTGTACCCTTTTGAGAAAGCCATTGAGTCCATGCAGATTCAATTTTTGTGTTAGTGGCAGATGAAATAAAATGATGCAGAAAATCAGGAGAATTTCCAGTATTGTGCACTTCATGAAAAGCAGCCTGAAGTGCTGCAACATCTACAGTTTCAGTTCCATGATCTGTCCCTGTTGTTAAAGGAAAAACTAAAATAATTTTAACAAATTTTTTTTCAAAAATTCAATTCTTTTGCATTTTTGATTGAATTTCTTTCCATGATTTCTAACTGCTCTCAAATAATAAATTATTATAACATGTGGATTGTGACTTGATGTAAAAACTTCAGCCAAATAAATTTTCCACTCCAGAAATCTTTGCATCCAGAAATAGCCAAAAAGTATTTGGTCATTTATCGTGCCCATCAAAGCACCATCAGTCATTTGGATCAGCAGAATATGCAATTCTGCAAAATAATTGATATTTTTTTCTTAAATTGACACCAACTGGATCTAAGCACTTCATTAACTGAGCAACATGACTTCATTTTAGAAAGGGATCAAAATTTAAAAAAAAATTTTTTTTGACAAATCTAAAAAAAATCTTTTGACTCCTTTGGAATGAATTTGTGTTTTTCAATAGTTACTCTGCACTTTTCACAATATCCAAGATTTTTATTTTCATTAAAAAGCTCAATAGATAAACAATTGATTATGCACTGTTTCATTATGGCTTCTGTTTGCTGTTTATATTGCTTCCGAAATAAAACTAATCCCCATTTGCACAAATGTTGCTATCATAAATCAACTTTTTATTCAATAAATGATAATATAAGAAGTGAAGAAAATATATTAACACAAGTTTGCATAAACATCAACTTAATACTATATCACAAGAACCAGATGATCATCCTTTAGACTTTTTTACAGTGAGCTTTACATCCAAGAAAGAGTCAAAATGTTAAGCACTTCAGACTGACAATCCATGTTGTGTTATGCCTCCAAGTTTTTGAATAAGGAAGGTTTTTAATAACATCATCACAATGAATCATGACCTTTCAGCTTATGTATTCTCCTTGTTGATCTGCACTTGCTTTCTGTCTTCCTTGTGTTCTTCTGTAGCCCTATGATTTACAATCTGTGTATTGAGTGCTCCTTGCTGTTCAGGGAAACTGTATACCTTGTCTTTCAGAACACATAATTCAGGTTTTATAGTCATTTTTTTAATACAAGATTGGTAAAGTATAAAAGATTCAAGCTGTATTGAAAGATTAATTCACTCTTTATTGAAAGAAATCACTCAATTTACTTAAAAAGTAAAGAACAAAACAGTGGGCTTGCTGTTTCTGTCATTAAGTGGTAGCTTTTGTATTAATACACGAAAGTTTTGTATAGGGAGGAAAATGTAAGATTTATGTAATTTTGTGATTGAGGATTTTGAACAATGAAAATCTGGAATGAAGAAAAAAAGAATTCTTACTAAAAATTCTTACCATACAAACATAAACAGAGATGGCAGCAAACCAAAATTTTTCCTTACATGAGTATTTTCACACAACTTTTCGAATTGCAACTTTAAAAATTGAACCTCTTCAAATCACATGGCCTACAGCTAAAAACTCACTGATTTTTACACTCCCATACAAATCTTACAAAAGGATGCACTCTGATTTATATCTTTGTTGCATACCACTGCCTAAAAAAATTCATTAAATCACTCAAAATATCCATTAATACTCAATAAAAGCAATCAAAAGCTATCTTCGTCAATAAAAATCAATACCTCCAATTGAGTTTACTATTTGAATTGATATATTTGCTGATATTTGTTTGTCTGATTAATAAATTGACCTGTTTGTTATTCTCTAAATATGAAAATTCTGAATTGTGTGAGTCACAGACAAGCAAGTGATGATGTGAAATGGTATTGCATGTATATGCCCTTCTTTCTTGGAATGAATAGGAGTTATCATGCAAATCTCTTCCAAAAATCCCCAACTGTAATTAGTACCTGGATCAGAAACTATGAAAGTGGACAAGATATTAATCATAAGAAAAAAGAAATAATTTAGATGAAATATACATTAGATTGTTGTAATTGGCTTGCTGAGTCATATCAGAAGTTTCCAATTTTGTATCTGGATGAAGCCAAGAGCTAATTTGAAAATGAGTTTCATATTCACATCAGTGTTAGAACTATATGTAATATTCTTCGTGAAGCTGGATTAACTTGGAAAGTGATTGAATGCCATGCAATTCAAATTTCTGTCAATGATGTCATTCAGTTCTGCAATGAATTGAATTCCATCAACTGGATTGATATGAACCTTGTGTTTTTGGATTAAGTATCTTTTGATAACTGTGATATGCTGCAAAAAAAAAGGTTATGGTATTTGAGGGCAAATAATTTACTTTTGCAGTGTATTTAATCAAGAGTTTTGTTGTTATGTTTCATTGGAATTGAAGGGCTTTTAGGAACTTGGATGACATCAGGAACATTCGATTGAAAAGAGTTTATGGAAGCCTGTTGCTCTTTTGCTATGATGTCTGGCCATGTAAGACAATATCCAGGCCCTCACTCAATCTGGATTCTTGATGGTGCCAAAATTCATTGCCACCCTACTACTTGCATTCACTTGGAATATTTCAAATATTTTTACAAGCTTATTTTCCATTCTTCAATCCAATTGAACTAATGTTTGGAATGGTCAAAAAAGCATTTCAATGACAATATGTTGAAAATGGATCTTCCTCACTTGAATTAATTGTTGCTGAGGTTTTACAAAACTTCAAGTCAATGTCATTTGATGGCTTATTTTGAAAATGCAGTTATATTCATGCAAATTTCTGTGCTGGTAATGCATTCAACATTCCACTTCCAGATTTTGGATTCAAAGATAATAATGATATTGAATAAATGATATATTTTTCAAAAGACTAAATATTTGAATGAAGAAGAAAAAACTTAAGCATGATCAATATCTGGCATGTTTTGGATATTTTGAAATAATTGTACACTATGAGTACTTTTTTCTAGCTGTAAAGCAGTTTGATAATCACAATGAATATTGCCACAACTCTCTTTTTTCTTTTCCATAGCAGTCAATCAAGTTTTCAGATCATCAAAAGCTTCCAAAATTGTGTATTTCAAGTGGGAAACAGATGACAAAGTTGTATAAGCTGCTGACTGACTTGAGAATTTTCCCCAATTGCCACTTGATTTGATAGGCATACGCAAAATTGTTCAGCACAACTACAATAGTTATAGAATCTAATTAAGTGATCAGGTTCCCACCTATTTCTCTCATATGCAGGGTGTGTGAATATTCAGCTAGCTCAAAGATGCCAACTGAAGTCATCAACAAATACAAACTTGTGGGCATGCTTTTACTTCAAAGTGTTCATTAATTGCACTTCTGCATCTTCTTTTGCAGTACCAGAACAGTCAATGTCCTGCCCTGCAATCAACATATCAGAAGCAGCTTTAAATAATCCAGCAAAAATTTGCTCCAAAAAAACTAACATCAAATAATCTAGTCAATATGTAAAACAAGGAAATCAATGTCAATGTATTTTGTTTCTCAAATTCAATCACAACTGCCTACTTAAAGTTTCCTAAATTTCAAGGAGCAAGTCAATTTTTGAAATTTCTGGAGCCATTGGAGACCATGTAGAAGTTTGTTGTTTTGCATCAGAAATGTCTACTCCATGTTTGAGGTAGCCATAGCAAGAGTTCCAAAATTTCTCAACAAACTCATCCTCAGAGTCAGCAGTTATTGTAATATGTTTGGACTACTGAGATGTATAGTCCTTGATAACTGGTGTGAGAACAACATGGAACAAAGAATTTTGTGGTTTTGAAGCTGAAAGCACAGACAAATTTTCAGTAGAAGCAGTGGTCCAGGTTGATGTAAAATTTTTTGTTACAGAATGTCCCATCATTAAATGAGCAGAAGCTGTTATGGAAGAGCTTGTTGCTGCAGAATTTGAAACTGAAGAAATAGTACTATCCAAAATGTTGGCTGCAACCTTGACCAGTGATGTCAATGAAGATTCAAGATAATTCAAATCCAATGTCTTGTCAGAAACACATTTTGGGCACCAGTTGCTTTGATTTGGTTCTTCTTCATCAGTGACAATAGTGCCAAAATGGGGATGCATATGGACAAGACATCCAGGGCATGTATAGTTGCCTGGGCAGAACTGTAGTTGCGGCAGGTTGAAGCTGCAATCCTATGTAAGAAGTAATATGCCACATCTCGCAGAAGGTGCCAGTGGGAAATGCACCAGGCATGGCTGGGCTGAGGGAAACCTCAGGTGCGAGCTGCCTGAATTGCTGCATATTGAAATGGGAGAGGGTGTCAGCAACAGAGTTAGCATGGGTTGAGATCCATTCAGAGCAGACAAGGAAGAAATGGGTTGCAGAAAGGAGAGAGAGGAGGCGGAGCAGGTGTTGATGGGAATGAGAGGCGTGACATGGGGCACCGTTAATCCAGTGATGGACGGCGTCGTTGTCACAGAAAATCTGGATCCTTAGGGACTTCCAGCGGGGACCAAAGGTTGTTGCAGCCATCACCACAGCAAAGGGCTCGGCTCATTGAATATTGAAGGACTTGGGTTTTTTGATGAAATGTCAAGTAGTTCCAAGACTGGCTGATCCAATTGGCTTGAAAATAGACATCGTAGCCCAGAGAGCTGGAGGCGTCAGTCCAGAGGTTGAAGTTCAAGTTGTTAGTCCAGAGGGGCCAGGAGATTAGGCTGACGCTGTTCCATTGCAGCAAGAAGTGAGCCCACCAGGCTAAGTCCTCTTGGACAGGTCCGGTGAGCATGTCACAGTGGCAGAGCCACTTTACTGAGTAAGCTGTTTTGATAAATGTTAAAATTCCATGACCAGTGGCAACAGTCTGGAATAATTCACTGCAAAATAAAATAATCCATCCATTCTTTGTGTACAATAAATAAGAATTGAAATACAAAGCTTTTATTAAAGATTTGGAAT
>JADGJH010000559.1:0-16804 GCA_027596945.1 Physocladia obscura
ATGGGGAATTTGAAATGGACTGATTAGGCATGAAAAAGGCTATAAGAAGGCTGTTGGATTTTGACTTTTGAAAACATTCTAAAATAAAAAAAACTCTCTACCCAAAACTACTATCAAGCTTAAGGCTCACAACAATCTAAGCCTTACAACTCAAAAACCAACATATCTTATGCCTGGAAGGCATATAAAGCTTTTAAGTATACATGATGCAACAAGCACTGCTTTTGTTTGAATGAGCCCTTTTTCAAATAAGACAGCAATCTGTCAACATATGTAAGAGTACAGCTTGTGTAGTTGACAGAGGTAACATCCTTACGGATCTCATGCTTCTAAGTCTTATTTTTCAAGTGAGTTAGAATGGCAGGGCATTCCATGCCCTACAGAAACATTGTTTCTCAAGATTTAATAAGCAATAGAAACATTCTTTATTAACTCACATAACCAACAACTGAAGTTGGCTATCAATAAACTAAAAGTGTTTTCTGTGCAAACACAGTCTTTAGTTGTTGTTTGTCAGAAGATGGGTTTGAAGGCAACTTTTCTTGAATGAAAATTTCTTACTTTTAGAAAATAATGGAAACTGAAAGAAAAACTGCCATGTTAGAATTCCAGAGAACAAAACTGCACAAGAAAATATTTAAATAGTGTCTCTTTTTCTTTATTTAAAAAGAAGCTTGAATAATAGAAATTTGGAAGCATTATCAAACCCACTGACAACTAAAATTCAACAGATTTGGAATTCAAGTCATAATCATAACTGAGAGACCTGAACAACTAAAAAAGGCCATCTACAGTGATCACCACACTGAAATAATGTGTAAAGATAATAAAGTACACAAGAAGTTGCATACACAATATTTCTGTATGTTTTTCAGTTGCCTCAATATTGATTAAAAACCAAATTTTTAGGAAAAAAATTATTCAAATGTGAAAGACATAGTTAAATTTCATTCCAAATTCTTGATTTCACTGTGAATAGAAATAAGCTTTATATTTTTTATTTATTTTAATAAATAATATTTCTATTTCCAATTTTATATTAACTATTATTTAACATATATACAGCTTGTATAACATATTTTATTTCTAAATCTAACACTTTAGTCTTGAACCAAAGCTCAAACTGACTTGTTTCGCACAATTACAAAAACAACCAAAACACTGAACTTCAGTATAATTCTACTACTCTAATCTATGCTTCTTGCACTTCTGGTACTTTTGGAGTTACATTTGACAACAAAAATGAAGATGCAGACACAGTACTGGAAAAACTGTATAATCTGTCAGAACCACAACAGGGCCAAAAGGCTTGCTGGGGAGATAAATATGGACAGCAATTGTAAAATTTTATGAGTAAGTTTAACCCATATTAATCTTAAAATAAAAAGTTAAATTGTATGGAAGATGTCTTGCATAAAAAGGTACAAAAAAAAATTTATGGCTACAAGTTGAATGCATCAATTTTGTTGCCTCTGAAATCTGCATTCATAATGGTTTGTCATTTTTAGGTGAATTTTCAACAACAAATGATATAATTGAAAATAGGAGAAAGTCAGCTCCATTGGTGAAATATTGCTTTACCATTCCAGCCTGCAGGTGTCAATTTCTTCCAAAAACTATGCAATAATTTTTGAAAATGAAAGTGTCAGTATTCAGTCTTCAAAATACATGGGCCCAAATGATTTGATACAAATAGGATTAAATTGGGGCATGTATATTCAATATTGAAAAATAGTGATAATAATACAGTTATAATTTAACATTTTTTGTCTACTGCTGTTAAGGTTTCCTGAAGTTTGAAACCCTAAATAATGATTGAAGACATAATCAAACTAATTATCTTCTTCCATAATATTCTTAGTTTTAAGTTGATGATGAATTTGACCAATTGTGACATTTGTTTGTAGCCAGTTTGTTAAATACATCAGGTTTTCTCCAGTAAGTGCGGCAAGAACTTTCAAATTTACATGTTAAAAAGATGATCTTGGTAATAATAGGAGGCTTGAAGAATTTGTTGTGTTGTTTCTACATTAAAAAAACTCGTTTGACCCTGTAACTGTACAGATTGAACATTGTTTTGGTGTTTTTTAAAGCTCCAAATGATCCTCAATCAATTCAGGAATTACACATATTCTGTCTGCTTTCTGGAGATGGTGGTGTGGTGTACAAAGAAAACGTTGGATCAGGCATTTGGATGGAGTTAGCAATTCAGTGATGAGCCCTGAATTGCCATTTTATAAATTCCAAAACTAAACACTCCATCTCAAGTCCATAAATAATTAAACACTCTTGGCATTATTTAAATTAATGATTCTGAATAGCTAACGTATTCTGTTACTGAAAATGATAGTTGAAAAAAAAGGAGGGAAAAACAAGTTTGCCGCTACATCAAATTTAATAACATTTAATTAAATACACCAAAAATCAACTGGTATTGTGGCACTTCATTAAAGAAATGTTTTCCAAAAATCAAATGAAGAAAAAAATCATTTTTTATTTGTGCAGGCAAAAACAGTAAATCAATAAATGACTCTGGTCATGATGTTCTCAGGCAACGCACAGATTCCATCCACAATCGCCTGTATATTTGATTCGGTGCTCACTTCCAAATCAGCAGACAAGTAAGCAACAGATCCTTTTGAATCACAAATCTGCTTTTCGATATTACATTCGGACAGTATTTTATTTACTTGCTTGAAAAAAAAGAAAAAAAAAGGATTAAAAAAGGAAAAAGAAAAAAAAATTCAAACCCAAACCTTCAAAACTCCTGGAACATTGTGATGCACATTCACAATTCGGATAGACTTGTTGCTCTTTGGTTTCAAATCCACTTCCGGGAAGTTCACCGACCCAAGAGTCATTCCGGTACCAAGGAACTTTACCAAAGCAGTTGCAACTTCGACACCAATTGCACTTTGCGCCTCTTCAGTTGACCCACCAATATGTGGACTAAGAATTGTGTTGGTCGCACCTGTAAGCGGGCTTTGGAAATTCTTTCCATTTGCGAATGGTTCAACAGGAAAAACATCCTAGTTGAAATAAAAATAAAAAATATATCAATAAAAATTAGAAAAACAAAAATAAATCCTACCACAGCAGCTCCGCCAAGGTGACCAGATTTTAGTGCAGCAGAAAGAGCAGGAATATCTACCTGCAAAAAATAAGTGTCAAATCATTCGAGGTCAAAAATATTCAAAGAGCAATACCACAGTTCCACGACTCGCGTTGATCAAATAGGCGCCCTTTTTCATTGCAGCCAATTCCTTAGCATTAATCATGTTTTTTGTCTCCGGCGTCTCCGGAACGTGTAGTGAAATAAAATCAGACGTTTTGAGTAACTCTTCTAAAGATTTAAGACCAACAGCGTTCCCAAGCGGAAAGACTTGGTTCACATCGAAGTACTTGACAATCATTCCGAATCCCTCAGCAATCACAGAAAGCTGGCTTCCAATATGTCCGTATCCAATGATTCCTAGCTGTTTTCCTTTGATTTCGTGTGAGTATGCGCCAACCTGTTTGAAATTGAAAAGATTAAAACAAAACATACGATATAAAAGGAGGGACAACTTTGAAAAGCTCACTTTGTTCCAAATACCGGAATGCATTTCAGTGTTTCTGTCAGTGACTTGACGCGAGAGACCGATCATTTCACCCAAAACCAGTTCCGCTAAACGTAACATTTAGACACACTTTAGCTTTCATTCAAAATTTTCTTTCTTTTTTCGTCAAAAACTCAATGCTCACCAACACTGCGACTGTTGCTGAATGGAGAATTAAAGACAGTGATCTAATTCAAAACGAGATTCAATCAGCGCATAAATATGTAAAAAAAGGAAAGGAAAAAAAAAGGATTAGTTTCGTTACCCCGTGAGTTGCCGCATATTCCAAGTTGACCTGATTCGTCCCAATGCAAAAACATCCGACTGCAACGAGATTTTGTGCCTCTTTCAAAACCTCAGCCGTAAGTTGAGTTTTGCTCCTATATTTCGCTTGAGTTCGCTTTGTTTTTTTTTGGCGAGCGACGAAATTGTTCTAAACCTGATTCCGACAGCATGCACGTCTTTAATCTTTTGTTTAAGCTGGTCTTCGGGAAGAGCTTTGGTGAAGTATTCGATTTCGTAGCCTGCTTCTTTGAGGATCTCAACTCCTGTTTGACTCACACCTGCAGTAAAACGTGGTTAGGAAACAGTTTAACTCCAATTGCAACCAATAACAAATACCACCTTCGAGCAGAAGAACTTTGGTTTTGGGAGGAAGTTTTGTTGAAACTGGTGACGTCATTTTTGATTGAGAGGTTTTTTTTTTGTTATCTTTTCAACATTGCAAATTCAATGAATCTTTTTGAAACAAAACACCAAGTGGTATAACTTTCGCCCGCAAGTCTATGCTTCAAATTCAAGCGTTACGGCTTCTGCTGTTTCAACGACTCCAGCTGTGTCACAACCTCTTGCAGTTTTGATTCCAATAAACTTTGCCGCCCACGAAGCGTCAAATTCTCCTCTCGAAGAGCGCGATTTTCTTCTTCAAGTATTTCACTTGGTTGTATGTTCTGATATTATTTGACGCGATGCAAAATTTAGAACGAAAAAACATGAAAAAGATGTGGAAACTCAACAGTTGCGGAAACCCCATCATCACCAGCATTCACAATGCTTGTTGCAAAGCGACTAGTAGTCGTTGTTCGACCCATCGAGGCCGTTGGCGAAGAAGTTGCACTCGTGTCCGATAGAACAGCATGTATTTCGAATCGACTCCGTTTGTCTGGAAATCTTGGTTCAGAAAATCTTCGATTCTTCAATGGAGAAATAAAAAGCGAACCATTTGAAGAGTTTTTTGCAATTGGAATTGAAGCGTTCACAGGGATTATGTCATTTGAGCTTACAATGAATCTGCTTTGTCTTGGAGAAGAACCTGCATTAGAAGTCACTGGACTGCTCCCGGAACTTGTATCTGAATTTTGCAGCTTGACTTTGTTACAAATGAGAAAAACTAAATACTAATTTTTGGACAATAAATGTAAAGTTCTTTTACCGTCCAATATTGCACCTTCAGAATTTTCGATGTTTGGTTTTTTCGGCTGTTCAGAAACACTAAACCTTCCCTTTTTTACTTCAGATGTGGAAGGGGGTGTCTGTGCAGCTTCAATTTCGGCCAATGGAGAAGACTTCAGTGCGAGGTTCAGCTGCCCAGAAGGATTTTGAGTATTGATCGATGAGGGAATATTTGCAGGGTCTGGAGTTTCCGAATCCGATGAAAAATCCCATGAAACGCCTCGCACATCTTCTTGCATCCGAGGAAGCGTTTCTGCAATAATGAATGAATAAATTCATTCAAAATGCTCACGGCATAATATTTTCTGCATTTCTTACTTCGCGCATGAACCCTCTTCGTTATTGGTGGAAGTGCTTGTAGCAACTCTGTGGCTAAATGTTGTCGAGATTTAGCTGCAAGTTTGAAAAATGCATGCTGTAGCAATTTCTCAGCCGCTGGCCTGTTAATATTCATATCTCTTAAGCAACACGTCTTCTATTTTTTAACAGTCAAAAAATTAAATAAACCTTTTCGAAGGATCTTTTTGCAAACACGAATCTATCAGATCTTTGAACGATTTCGCGTATTTATGATATGAACGTTCTCGATCGAGGGTCGGGGGCTCGTTTTGTAGAGTTAGCATCATGACCTGCATTTCGTGTCAATATTTTTTCTTTTTGCCAGTTAAAGAAAACGAAGAAGAAAACCTTAATTGGAGGATATTTTGCGAATGGTGCATGACCAGTCGCAAGTTCTAAAGCCGTTATTCCGAAACTCCAAATATCAGCCTTATAGTCATATCCCGTTTGCTCCATAACCTCTGTAAATAGCATTAAATAAAATATATGAAGGAAAAACAGTTTCTTACCCGGCGCCATCCAGCATGGTGTTCCCACAAAAGTTTTTCTGATAACAAAGTTTTGTGTCAAACAGGTCAATTAACAAGTTAAAACAAAAATTTCGGCATATATCAAATACAAACCTGATTCCCTTGCGTTCACCCGTTTCCATCAAACTACTGGAAACACCGAAATCAGCTAGTTGGACAAGACCATCATCATCAATTAACAGATTTCCAGCCTTAACATCGCGATGAATGAGTCCATTTTTGTGCAGATATTCGAGTCCTTGCAATGCCTGCTTCAAAATTGTTGCAATACACACTTCGTCAATCCCATGAGGGTAAGCTGTTTTCATGATATCGAGTATACTTCCGGCACTCAAAAATGGAGTAACAATGTAGAGCATCTGTCCATTCACGAATGAGCCGTATACGGGGAGAAGGTTTGGGTGGCGGGAGAGGGACATAATTTGAATTTCGCGCTAGCAAAAAAACAAATTTAATTAATTATATAACCAGTGAAATAGAAATTTAATTATGCGGAACTGAAAAATTGATGTTACTCTTTCGGCGATTAATGTTCGAACTCAAATAAACGCTCATTTACAAGCATTTTCATTAAAACTCATTGAGGGGTTTTAATCCTTCGATCCAAGGTTTCATGAGTATGTTGATAGCGGATAGAAAGGGAAAGAGGGAGGAACATTCAGAAAGACTCACTCTCAGTTCGTCAATCTGATTCCGTTCAAACATATCCAGCTCAATGACTTTTAATGCAACGATCTTGTTCATCGGCAAGTACTTTGCAATATAGACGATCGCCGAAGATCCGTAACCTGAAGCAGGGATGAGTCATTTGATAAGGATTACACTTGAAATGGTAGTTTTGATCGCTGATAGCAAGAATCACGGCGATACAGACACAAAAAGTATAAAATGGGACAAGAAAGCACAGATAGTTTCAGTTACCGATTGGGTTTCCAAGTTCATAGTCCTCGAAACGCATTGAGAATGCGAATTCCTCCTGTTGCGGAGTAGAAGAGGCCGGCGCAGGATTGATGGTTGCGGAGCCAGATGCAGGAATCGACATTTTACGCAATAGCGGATTCATTCAAGTTTAAGTTGATTGGAATCGTGAGACGTTTGTTGCACTGGTGATGAAAAAAAAAAAAAAAAAAAAAAAAATTGGTCGTCTCAAATCAATTGCTGCACAACGTTCATCCACCCCATCACACATTTTACTGAATCTCCATTCGACATACTCTTACTCCCAATCACATTTTTCCGCGCAATTGCAGGTAAAACAATCCTCATCCTTGCAACAGCCTTGACAGAAATACCTTCACACCTTTCCAATCCACCAGTCAAAGTCTCAAGCAACCAGGACAATGAAGCAAACTCCACCGTGGCAATTAAGCGCTCGCAATCATCCATAGCTCGCTGTGAATATATTGTACTGCTGTATAAGCCGAGTAAATCGTCGAGTCGTGTTATCGCTTCAACTGCAAGTTCAAATTTTCCGCACCGTACCATTGCGCTTGTAAATAGCGCCAAAGAGCTGATTTTCGTGCTTAAAAGATTTTTCCGCTCGCCAGTTGTTTCGGCAGCAGCCAGAAGTTTTGTCCATGATTCGGTGATGTAATGGGGCACTGGCAAACTCTGCCTCCAGCATGCCATCATGGTGAGTGAGGCTGCCATAAACGCGGCTTTTGTGTCACCGATTGTAAGAGCTTCGTTGTGGTGCTGTAAGAATGTCTCAATGACCTCTGTTGACGGAATAGTTGGTTGTACTCCATGTAGCACAGTCGGCGACGGAGATGCATCTTTTGTAGTCAGGATAGACGAAGATGATGCAGCAAAGTCGTCAAGAATCTGTGGAATCAGCGTTGACTCTGAGAACGCAAACAATGTTTTGAAGAGTGCCGATGGTGTAGCTGTTTGCTGCATTTTCGAAGATTCTTCAAAACACGCGATCCAGCAATCGCTTTCAAAATATTCCGTGGCATATCTCATTGTCCATAATGAGCCACTGTCTGTGGCGGTTTCCATCAACCAACGTGGGATATTCGCGTGCTTCATTTCTTCATCACCTTCGACAATAATTTCGTGAATAACTGCCAAGCCATCATTCCAGAGCCAGCCAGCAAGCGAATTGATGGCTACAGAGAAGAAACCAGATGAGCTTCTTTTCGATGAGAGTTTGAGAATCATTGCGCATGTCAATTTGATTTTAGACATTTCAATCGATGAAATAGCTGACTCAGCCATAGAAGCATGCGAAAGCGCTACGAGAGATATCTTGAAGAGTTGTATAGAAGATACAGTATCTCCTGAAAAATGATAAAAACTGTAAGATAAATATAATAGAGGAAAAAATTACCAATGGCCAATTCATCCAAGATACGGATACTTGTACGGCAGACAGCCGCATGCCATTGGCGAGTTTTATTTCGACGCCCGATACTGGCCAAAGCATCAACAGTACATCCAAATCCAAAAACAAAGCAAGACACAAAACGACACAGTTCAATGGAAACTTTGAGAATCGAACACGAAGAAGAAATTGATGTGGGAAACGTTGCTTGCAATGCAAGTTGACGGAGTTGATCCATTGCAGAACCCTTCGCACTCTCAGATTTTGGAACCCTTTTCGCGTCAGCCTTTTTTCGCGTAACAAACCGGAACAAAGCAATAACAATTTGACCGATTCCAAAAAGAACAACAAGAAGCTTCAGCATCCACCTGTATGTTTTTTAAACAACAGATTAGAGCTTGGATAAAAATTCAAAGCCAATAACAAACCAAGCACCAGCTGCCATCAAAAGAGAAAAATTGTTATTCAACTCAAACCCCGCAAGTTGAATTTTTGCGACTGGAGCCGCATCAACTCTGCCCAATACTTTTCCAACTACATGCTCATGCAAAAATCCATCACCAGAAATATCAAATGGAGAAGGCGCATACAACACGGACGCAGACATAAACATCATGGCAAGCATTTGAACACCATTTTTTGCGGTTGATTGTCCGTTGTAGTTTCCAAAATCGAACAAGTAGTTGAATATCGATTGGCCAGCATCATTTTCGTTTGACAAAGAAGTTTCTGTGATGCTGTCAACAACTATTTCTGAATTACTCACTCCAAAAATTCCATTCATTGGATTTCCCATAAACAAGCCGCCAAAGGCATTTTCGGGGGATATTGGAGTTGGCGATGTCATTCCGTCCGATGGGACTGATGGTGGAGGTGATGTTGATAAAGACTTGAAAGCTTCAACCGAAGCTGCAGCCGCTGCAGCCGCTGCAGCTTGATATTGCTGTTGAATTGCGAGCCAATTTTGAATTTGTTGCTGTTGTTGCTGCATGAGTGCAATTCCTGTTCCTAGTCCATTTGCCAGTGCAGTCACAGGGTCAACTTTTTGGACACCGTCTGGATCGACTTTTTGCCGTTTATTATTGGCTGTTACCGAAACAGGAGATTGTGCATTTTTACTGGTCGCGGGAGCAGGCGAAATTACGGGCATTGGTAATGATGCGAAAAACTCTTTAATCAAAACATCTCCATTAGTCCCGAATGTTTGACTGACACGCAATTTGAATCCGTCCATTTGCTCTTTCAGATTTCTCACTTGGTCTTCAAGTTCATGAATATATTCGGTTGCCTTTTTGAGAATAGTTCCTTTGTTGAGCCTGCTTCCCGAACTTGCACCCTGTTCGTCGTCACTGCCAAGGTCTTCACCTTCTAAGGCAACCTGTTTAGATTTCTTTGACGTTGCAGGGCCAGTTGATGGCTGATTCAATGCCGGGACAGAGTCTCTCAATTCGGCAATGCGCTGGTTCAAATTATTTCTGTAGCGTCTTTCGATTACATTGTGTGTAACTCTACGAGGATTCTTTGCGTCTTCGGTCAGAGTTTCGGATGATGCTGCGTCGGCGGAATTCGCACCAGCGACGGACGCAAGAGCACCAGTCACGCTCCGAAGAGCTTCAGATGCGTCAGACGGAATCACAGAACCTTTTGTCGAGGGTTTTGTCTTGGCAGATTTCTCTGTCGGAGGTCTTCCGCGCTTGCGCTTCGCTGGTTGCGGTGCGGTTGATTCCGATTCGGCGGCTAGTGATTCAATCAGCACACACGAACGATACCGGCTGAAACTGATTTAGACTCACCAACAGCAGCGGAAGCAGGATTCGAGTTGACGTTTAGGTTTGGGAACGCCTGCATATCAAGAATGTTTGTTGCGAGAAAGTCCAGATCCAGCGAAGCCGGTAAAGCGAACGGATCCGCGCATGTTAGAGCTGCAGCATGCCCACTGTCACAAGGTGATGCTGGCATCTGGGTTTAATCGTTAGGAGTTATTACCAGTAATTTAGATAGGAATCTGTTTCCGCGCACTAGATATCACAATGATATTTCTTACCATAATCTGCTGCCATCGTTGAAGCAGCACATCGTTCGTATCGCCGCTTTCACGTTGCGGTTCCATTGAACAAATCGATTTGTTTTTGTGGTGGCCTGATTTCTTCAAAAATTGTCTCAGCAAATTTGTGAATGACGAAAACAGAGTACAAAAATCCTCAAAAAATCCCACCTTATATAAACTATTGAAGTCAAGTTGACTATTATTTTTATTCCATTGAGTTTGGTGTAAACAATCCATAAAAATCGGTCAAGCCATTGGGCTGAATGTACTGTCAAGCTCCTTCAGGCAGATTTGCTTGTTGTCATGCGATTTTCAGGTTTTTATTAAATGTAAAACTTGAATCTCAGTATGTTCAACTATGCTATTTTGTGGGTGTCAATTAATGGCTCTCTAGCAAAATTTAAACAAAATGCAAAGGTTACAGAGCGAAAATATCAACAATATCATTTTTTTATTTTTTTCTTGCGACCATCTGAAATTGTTCAATAAGAAATGCAAGGAAAAACATAACAATTGGATAGGGCAAAGCTGCCAGCATTGCCGTTTTGAAAGCTCCGTTAAATCCAGCGATTAGTTCGGTTGTTGCAGCTGCAAGTGTCTCGTTATAAACTCCTGCTGCTACCGCGTCGTTGTGCGGGTAGTCAGCAGAGGCGCTTTGAAGCATTTGGAGCAATGGAAGAGCATTTGACGTAGAAGCTGGAAGACCTTGCTTGATAAACAGGCTCACGAACGACATGAGAGCTGTGTCACTGGCTGTGTTGGAAACTACAAGATTGTTGACAATTGTTCCGGTAACTGCGACACCGATTGCGCCGCCAAGCGTGTTGGCTGTTTGGACAGTGGCAGTTGCAACTGCAATACGTTCACGCGGAACTGATGCTTGAGTCGCAATTACTCTTTGCTGTAGGGTGCAGCCGATGCCAAGACCAAGAATGAAAAGAAAAAATATCTGCTTCACCAGGATCGTATTGCTAGTAAACAGTGAAACCAAAGCAAAACCAATTGACATGAGTATGGGCCCAATAAAGAAAAACATCTTGTAATTTCCTATAATAATGATTAGATGAAGTGTATTTTTCGAAATTACGTTCACACCTGTTTTAGATGTCACAATTCCAGCGGTGACGGACATAGTAACAAGGCCAAAAATGACAGGAAAGATTTCGAGTCCTGCAATCGTCGCTGAATAGCCAAGAACAACCTGAAAAAAGAAGCTAATGTAATACGCCACAGACAAAAACCCGGCCCCCAAACAGAAGGAAATTCCAATAAGAGCTGGTACGCTTTTATTGACAAACATTTCTGGAGGAATAATCGGCTCGTTGGCAATCTTGAGTTCGACAAATGCAAAGATAACAAATAGAACGGCAGCGACAACAAACATGGCGATAACTTGAGCAGCATTCCATTCCCAGATTGTACCGCCAAGCTGCAAAGGAGTGATTAAACAAATAATGGAAGCGAAAAGAAGTAGAGCGCCGTAAATGTCCACTCGCTTGATCTTGTCAATCATTGACCCTTCAGTTGGCGGAAATTTTAGAAATGCGACAACAGCAACAATTGTGATGACACCAAGCGGCAGATTAATAAAAAAGCACCATCTATAGAGAGAAAAAAAATAATAATAAAAGAAAATAAGAAAAACAAAGTTATCATAATCTGCGAAGAACGCATCAAAAAATGAAGAAACCTCCAAGAAATATGATCACTAAATGCTCCACCAAGAAGTGGCCCGAGAATAGCCGAAAGACCAAAAGTAGCACCACTAAATCCTTGGTATTTTCCTAGGTGGTTCAACGTATTAGAAAAATGAATAGTAATAACAACAATCGTAATAGTAAACTAATAAAATAAGAGAACAAAAAATAAAATTCTTGTTACCGCGATCTTGAATTGAAACGATATCCGAAATGATAATGAGAACCATCGAAGTCATGCCTCCGCCACCAATACCAGCAATTGTGCGGCCAGCAATCAGCATTTCCATAGAGTTTGAAGCACCGCAGATCAGTGATCCAACTTCGAATGTCACAATGGAAAATAAAAACACTGGTTTTCGTCCGAAAATATCCGCGAATTTTCCATATACTGTGCCGAAAGGTGCGGCCGTAAGAAGGTAAGCAGAACCTGGTTATATTATACGTGTTAAAATTAAAGTCCATATCACATTGTGGCCTTACCAATCCAAGGAATTAAATCTTGATGCCCGAATTCCGCAACAATCGATTTTAAGGCAGTAGCTACAATCGTCTGGTCCAGAGCGCCTAGCATAATGGCAAGCAACAGTCCAACGTAGACCAAAATAAATTGAGTTTTTTCAAGTGGAACCCTGACGTGCGTAAACGATTGAGTTGCGGGATCAATGGTGTCGGGGTTTTTGGTGGATGGTGCGATTTCAGTATTTTCTGGAGCATTGTCAGGAATTTCGATGACATTCTCGTCTTGTCTGTTGGGTGAGTTCATTTTTCAGTTGTTTTTTTTTTGTTCCTTTTTCGGATTTGCTCCCTTTTCAATGATTTTATTGGAAATCAAAATCATTTTGTTAAAAAATTGCAATCAAGCCAACGAAAATTTACCTGATTTTTACCGTGACAAATAAAAAATTTTACAACCCTGAATGCAAACAGAAAAAAAAATGCAATCATGCCTGGAAGCAAATAAAATAGCAAATCTACATACCAAATTTCTCTTTACTTTTCCTTCAATTCAAGTACGGCTCTATAATACCCTAACCAATTGGCCATTAAGTACTTGAAGTATCATCTTTACATGTTAATTTCCAACATTCAATTAATGCCCACGTTTGTTAAGGCCTGCAATTTTAAACCTTTTGAATTATTTTATTTTCACACTAGACTCCGTATTATCTCAGTATTATGAATTTTTGGATTACTTGTAGATGATACTGGTTTATTTGTGTAGGTGTACATGCTTTTTTAAACTTTTTATCCTCAGAAAGTGGCAAACATCATTATCGAGGGAAAGAGAAAAGAAAGAAAAGAAAAAAAAAGATGGTTCACCAGTTGATTAGAACGGCATAACACCGGAAATTTTTTTGGAAAAATGTGGCCGAAAATGCACACTTGGATTAACTACCTTTATCGGCCAAATTGAGTCAATTTTTGGTGGTGGTGTTTAGAAAACTGGTAGTATACTTACATTCCAATTTACCGATTTTTGAAAGAATGTTTTGAAAATTGCAGTGAGCTGTTTTTGTTTCTCAACTCTACAAAAACAAACATTCCAATTAAATGGAGTTTATTATCACGCTATAAAAATAAATAAAAAAAGAAACAAAAAAAAAAAGCAACGTTTTTCTGCAAACAGAATTGCCACTATATTAATGTAATTGAATGAAAGAAGTTGGCTCTTCACGCATTATTAAGCTGCCAAAAAACCTCATTGGCATCAAAACTTGCCCTGCCATGAAGCCTTTCTTTTCCCTAAGTGCCATTCTTTCACAAGTACAAAAGTAGGTAACTTTGAGTCATTCGTTGGGAAAGCTTCAACATTTGAATTTAAAGATGGTCAAATTCTTCAAGATCAAGGATATTAAAGCTAGGACTATATGCTGGCTGATTAAGAAAATGGATATTAAATCAATCTATATGGAACTTGTTTTTTAAAACCTTTTGTGACCTGTAAACATGGGATTACCTTCTCATCGACATGTACAAGACCTGCCTGATCTTTTAAATTTTGCAGACTCAAAGAGTGCTGTAAAAAATGACCAGGTGAAAAAGAGTTGGAAGGAATTGGTGTAGAGGAGTGAGTTTATCTCCAAGTATTTCTCTCACGTACTTGCAAAATCAAAATTTGCAAAAATGCTATTTTTTTTGTCTCATTTCTGTAGTCAGAAAGAAAAAGAAATAACTCATGTTTTCATTGTTTTGGAAAATTTCCAGCAAATGAACATTTTCGAAGCAAGCAGATGTGCTTTATTCACCAGTTTCTGTGAAACTGGCTAACTTTGAAGTTATATACAGAGGTGCTAAGCAATACTGTAATGGCATTGTCAAAATAATGCTGTCAAGAGATTTTATTTTCGTTTTTTTAACATCGTTTGGACAAAAGAGGTAAGCAAGACTTTGTGGACGCGACTGGGGGCACTGACTCGGACGAAACGCGCAACACGAAGCAGAAACAGATGACCGGCGCCTTTTCGCGGATCAGCCGTCTTTCGCCCTCGGCCGTGCGCCGCGGGTTCGCCACGTCGTCGGCGCGGCCCGCCGTTCCCGCACACAACCGAATCACGGCGGGCTTTGTGGCAAAGACGTTCGCCGTGTGCAGCGTTGCGGCCGTCGGAATCAGCGCCGCGCTTCCCGACGATTTGAGTCTGGGCCTTGCGCCAAGGTTCGTTGCTGTTCTTGTCTTCTTGCCGCCCACTGACCACGGCCGCCCCGTCGACAGCGGCGCCGACGCCTTCAACCTGATCGAGAACGGCATGCACCCGCCGCACCTGGGCTGGGAGCACCGCGCGTGGAACAAGACCTTTGATCACGAAAGGTAGCTGTGTTTCTTTGGTTGGCACGTGTCACGTGCGCTGACTGCTCGCAACACAGCATCCGCCGCGGCTACCAAGTGTATCGAGAAATCTGCGCGGCGTGCCACTCAATGTCGCTCCTGTCGTGGCGTAACCTCGTGGGGGTGAGCCACTCCGAGGACGAAGTCAAAGCAATGGCGGCCGAGTACGAATACCAGGACGGCCCGAACGACCAAGGCGAATATTTTCAGCGCCCTGGAAAACTCAGCGACCGTTTCCCGTCCGCCTACCCCAACGAAGAAGCTGCACGCGCGGCTAACGGCGGTGCGTACCCGCCTGACCTCTCGTGTATTGTCAAGGCTAGGCACGGCGAGGAGGACTACATCTTTTCCCTGCTCCTTGGATACTCCGATCCGCCCCCTGGTATCTCCCTAAGAGATGGCCTACACTTTAACAGGTAAGAAGCGGCGGGGACGAGCGAAGCGAGTGAACACGCGAAAGGGGGTGAAGAAACGAAACAAGTGCAGAGAAACGAATAAAATCGACACCTCCTAAATAGATACTTCCCTGGTGGCGCAATTTCCATGGCTCGTGCCTTGTACGACGAGGTCGTCGACTACGAGGATGGCACCCCCAACAACGCGTCGCAACTCGCCAAGGACGTGACAACTTTCCTCTCGTGGGCTTCCTACCCCGAACACGACGACAGAAAACTAACCGGAATGCGTGCAATTTCCCTCTCTGTTCTTTTGACGCTTCTGTCCGTCTGGTACAAGAGATTCAAGTGGGCTCCCATCAAGACTAGACAAATTGTCTTCAAGCTGCCAAAGGTATTTGTGATTGTACAGAAAATCTAGAAATTGACAGCGAGTGTTAATATTTATTTTTTAGGCTCGCGAGGTTTAAAATCTTTGTCTTTGTTTCTTTTGCCTGCTTGCACACGCCCACACTCAATAAAAAATTTTCAATCTTTAGTTTCTTTGAATGCTGATGAGTGCCATCATAATTTATACCTTTTTTTCTTCCTCTTTAAATTATTTATTGATTTAAATAACATTGTATTGAAGTATCTTGGAGATTGAAAGGATGAGATTTTCAGGCAAAAATACTTGCCCTATACGGTATCAGCACCTCAGTTTATTCCACAGCACAACTATCCACGCGCGTAGCAAACGGAACAAGAATAATCTCGTCGATAAAGAGCACCGCAAATGACGGCAAAGACGGCTGGAAATGCAAACAAGAAGCGCGTGAGGCGGAAAGGCGAGAAGCGATAAGAAGACCTGCAAAGAGAGTTGTGTGTGGAGTGTGATAAGTTGCCAACGATGTGTTGTTGTTTCTCGGATGCAAAGCCGATAAAACACGCGACGGATCAGTTTAATGATGAACTGGAGGCGGATTTGATTAAGTGCTTGATTGCACTGAATTGATGGTTTTTTTAAATATTGTTTGTTAATTTCTTAATTTATTATTTATTTCCTTATTTCCTCACTTTTAGGAAACAATCAACTTAAAGACCGTGTTTCATAAATGCTGAAGTTATTCAGTGGATTTACTTTTTGTCAAAATTTATTCAAAAATACAATTTCCTTGACTTGTTTGAAGTCAACTGCAACATTATCTAAATCATCAAGTTTTACTGAAACAAGAGCCTTTTAGTACAATTTATTGTGGTTATTAGAGACTGCTCGGCCATGTCAATGAATTCTGCTAGGACATTATATTTGCCTTAATTGATTTATGAATTGCTGGAGTGTCAACTTGTGCTTTTTCATTTCTTGTTAAGTTAGGGGTACATTGATAATACGGGAGGAATGTTATCAGTACATAGTTTGTTTTTTCGAAGCAAATATTGGTGGATTGTACCAAAAAAAAAAAAAAAAAATAAAATTTTAAAAATAATTTTATAATTTTTTTAATTTTAAAAAAAAAAATCTTAATTTTTAAAGCAACCATCCATTAATTTTCCTTTTTTTTTTTTTTTTTTGCATGTGAGTAAATTAAATGTATATTTTTTGAGTTTTTATT
>JADGJH010000561.1:0-16778 GCA_027596945.1 Physocladia obscura
TTTTTTTTTTTAAGGATTCACTTTCGACCTCGATTTTCTTGCTTAAAGCTCTTTCAAGCGAGATTTTAGGCCTTCTATCCCGTGTTGTTGGATCAAATAGTTTTTTAAACGAATTAATGCAAACTCTAGTTGACAGGATCGTGAATAATCGTGAGCCAGATTCTCGCGCTGGATGTTCACTTGCATTGGGCTGTATTCACAGTAACGTGGGGAGTATGGCTGTTGGAGCTCACTTGACAACAACCGTTGGCCTTCTGCATTCGCTTGTTAGCGATATTCATCCGTTGGTTCATACTTGGGCTCTTTTCTCTCTTTGTCTCACAATCGAAAGTGCTTCTTTGAGTTTTGGCTCCTTTGTAAATTCGACTCTGACCATTGTTATCAAACTTGCAATGTCGGACTCCCACGATTTTAGCTTCAATATTTCGGGAAATTCTATGGACAATAACACATGTGTTTATCCTCTCTTTGGGAAAATTCTTTATGCATTGTTGGGTGTTCTTGGTCCTGAATTAGCAACTGGATCTGCGCGTACTCGCGAACTTTGCTTTTCATTGTTTGAAGCATTCAAACATGACAAAGATCGATATGTGGTGGCAGAAGCAATCAGATGTATCCAGCAGTTTATCATGTTTGCACCAAAACACGTAGATATGCCTTCTCTCCTGCCATTTTTACAAGACCAAATCTCCAATCGTGAAAACGTTCAGCTTATCAAAAAGTCTGCTGTTCAATGCCTCTACCAGCTATCTCAGAGAGATTCTGGACTCGTTTTAGAAGTTTCTTCACAGCTTGAGGAACAGTGTTTTTCGTTGTTAGACACAGAGGTTGATGAAAATGTCCGTGCTGAACTGAGAGATATTTTGAACAATCTTATGAAGCACGTGGCCGTTGATAATCCATCTCGATGGATTGATTTGTGCAAGAATATATTGGCCCGTGGCGGGGCAAATGGTTCCAGTAAAGCAAGTGCAGGGGCTTCGGCCACAAGAAACGATGATGACGATGATGAAGGTGGAAGTGCCTTCAATAAGCAAGCTCCAAAAGCTTCTCTTGAAATTGAAAAGAAGAAGAACGTTGTTTTAATTCCACGTTGGAGAACGCAAAGTTTTTGCATTTCTTGTATTCGGACCCTTGTTCGTCTTATATTGGAATCTGGAATTCAGGAGCATTTGGATTTAGTACTTGCTCGACAAACACGCGCAGAAACTGCACCAGAAGAATCCGATTTTCTCAGCTTCAGATTGGCTGACATTGTTGCAATTTCGTTTAATTCTGCGACAATGCCGGTCAAAGATTTGCAAATTCAGGGACTCCGCTTGCTGCAAGATATTCTGACAAGATTTGCATCAATTCCAGATCCAGACTTTGAAGGGCACGCACTTTTGGAGCAATATCAAGCCCAAATTACTGCTTCACTGACACCAGCCTTTTCTCCTGAATCTACATCTGAGTTAATGGGACTTGCAACAGTTGTTGCTGGGACATATATTGGAAGTGGAATAATTAAAGATTTTCATCCTTCAGATAGAGTCTTGAGATTGCTTGGCGGAGCTCTTGATGCTTGCAAAGAAGGAGATAATTTTTTACTTGGAATTACATCCACCGAAAAACAAATGTTGAAGCTATCTGTGCTTACTTCTTGGGCCATTTTGCAATTGTCAAGTTTAAAATTTCAGGGTTCGAACAAAATTATCAAAGATAGAGTGGATTTGCTTACAAAGCACTGGGTTACTTCGATTTTGGATGCAGCAGAGCAAAAAGTGGATATTGATTTCCTTGTGCGATTTAAACAGTTGCGTGCAAGAGAGCAAAATTCAATAACTCATTCAGAAATGTACATTGATGCTGCTCGATTCGTTCTCGAGGCGTCGTATCACCGTTGCTGGCTGACAATTCTACATGCACTTTGTTCTCTTCTTCAAAATCGCGAACCCTTGTTATTGTACGCATTCAATAATTCCACTGAAGAGGTTGAAAAATTTTCTATTGTGATGTTCAGTCTATGCGTTGAATATTTGGGAAACTTTGGGTTTGAAAAATCGAGCACAAATGTTTCGCAAGAACAACTAAATTCGAATGAAAGTAAAGCTGGTGATCGATTAATTGAACAAGAGAAACTTGAGGTTTGTATTAAATGCATTGGCCATATAATTTCGTCAAAGACGATTTCCTGGGAATATTTTGCTGAGGTTTATACCATTTATTTTTATATTCAAAAAAAAAAAACTTTGTTCCAAAGTTCAAACTTTCGGTTTCTCATATAAATAGAAGATTTTCGTCGAGCTTGTTCATGCGTTCGAAAGGCTTAGAAATATGGAAAATATGGCAATTCATACGCTCACTATTGACATTATTCGTGGCATATTTATCGTTTATCACAAGGATATAACCGGAACTGAAATGTGAGATATTTAAATTACCTTCATTATTCTTATTGAATTTTTTGGAATCAGATATTCAACAGCTGTAAAATTTATTTTGAATGTCTTTATATTTCATATTCCGAATGTTTCAAATATTCCAACAGCAAAAGGTTCTTTGATATCTGAATTTATCATTTAACATTATCTTATTACAATTGTTTTCAGTCACTTCAAGTCAACCCGTTACTTTTGCATTGGTTTCATTGTTTCACTCATCTTTGGACACTCTTGCGTTAATCTTGAGGGCGATTGATGAGAATTCATCTTTGCAACTAACACGCCTGGTTTTATTCATATTTACAGGTAATTTCTCTCTTTTTTGCTTCTTCTTTAAGTGTTTTTAATTTTCATTTTAAGCGATTTTGGGCAGTGAAAAATTTGTGGTAGATGTGGCACCAAAAGTATTGGGACTGTTAAAGTCAGTTCTGGAGACATTAAATGACCAAACAAGTAATAAGAATATATTGCTCAAAAAGTCCCATTTAGTACAGTCCACTCTTTTGACTTTGTTAGAAACATGTGAAAACTGGTATGTATGACTTGAAATTACAAAGTCTGAATTCTTCTATATGAATATATATAATGGGCAGGAACTCTTTGGACTCGATTGTCGTTAAAAACTCACTTCTTGGGGTCACTTTGATCATAACAGTTTCTCCTTCATTCGTTTGGGAAAATAGTGATTTGCATGACAGAGTTTCCACTGTTTTGTTTCAATTGATATCAAAAAATGATGAATTTGTAAGTGTGTGTGTTTTTACGGGATCCAGTGTTTGGTTTGCAATCGTTTGCTGAAAGTCAATTCAAAAATAGTTTTCACGTGTGGCTTTACAATGCTCGCGTTCGCTGATCAGTTTGAGTTTCAAAGATTTTGTTCCTGAAAATGTAAGGGCCGTCGGTATAGGATATACCCGTATACTAGTTCCAGCACTGCAAGCTGTTATACTTTTGGCAATTTCATCCTCCTGCGCAAGTATTGACTTACTGGATGAAGCGATTAAAATTATGCTGTTACCATGTATTGGAGCGTCTGGTAAATCAAAAATTTGTTTACAAAAACACCAGAAATTAACTTTTTAACCATCAGTAACATCAATATCCTTGCTTGTCTCTGTTCTCGTTCGTATTCAATCTGCTGTAACTGCATCGGTTACGTCCGATCAGATCCAAAGAGTAATCTTGGCAAATTTATTTCAACTTGCAGCTCAAAATCAGCAAAAATTTCGAGAAATGATGTTGTATTTGCCAGTAGATACCAGAAGTTCACTTGAAGCTGGTTTTAAGATGCTTTTGTCAGAAAATAGCAGTGGAAAGGTACAGGAAGTAAATGGAGGCAGTGCTGTGTCTCCTGATGGTGGAGAAAGTTCTATTTCAGTACCAAAAATTGCTTTGAAAAATTTTGGTGCATTTTGATCAAAAAGAAAATTTCAGTTCATTAAATTTTCACTTTTTACAAGTAAAAATTTACTATGAAGAAAGTTTGATGTATATACCGCTATGTTCTTTATGGGTCAGACATTTGCCTTCGGAATATTAACCGTTCAAACCTTGTTGATAGCTTTGGGAATTGGTTTTGTCACTAATTTATTCACTTTTCAATATTTCTCAGGAAAAGCCTTAACACAATTTTTCTAACTCAACCAACATGTCTTCCCTCACTTTCAAAGCTTTTTGCCTTTCCTCTTCAATTACAATCTCCATTCCTTTCAATTTATTTTTTAAGTAATGGCAAGTCCCACAGCACACCTCCTTATCACCAACATCAACTCCTTCAACCAAAACTGCCAATGCTCTTGCAACACTATCTCGCGCTTTACGAGCAAGTGCTTTCACTCGCAATAATTTTCCAATTTCTGATTGCAAACTCTTCAGGTTTGCACGCAAACTCATCCCCGCACGTACTTCTTGCTGAAGCTGAGTGCGCAACGCGTCAATCGATGTGATTGAGTGCCGTTGGATTGCCACAAGCTGCGAATAAAGATCCATTTCTCGCTCAAAGTGCTGTCGCTGCATCAATTCAATCATGATATCTTCGGCTTTTCCTTCTGGCGTGGATGATGTACGACTGTGAAAATTGCTGTATGGTTGTGGGGGCGGTGTGACATGGTATTTGTTCATCGAAATATCAAAGTTATTTTTACTGTCAAATGAACTCGCGCACGGATGTTGTGCGAAAGGATATGAAGTGGTTGCGTCAATAGTTTTTTGATCTTCCATGAATGATGATGAAAGAATTGGTGTGGATTGGTGAAGCATCGAATTATTTGAATCAATGAAGGATACTGCAGGATTAAAATTATCCAAAATATCTGTTAATACTCGTGAAGTCGCGGCTGTATTCAAATCACAGTTTTTTGTTGTACTCATCGCCAAAGGTGATAGTACATTCATTGATTCCAACCGTTTTTGAAGCTTCGAAATTTCTGATGTGAGTGACAGGATAACTGTTTGAGAATGCTGTACTTCATCAACGAGCAATTTATTTTGATCTTGAAGTCCCGAAATTTCTTCTTGTTGAAGTTCTTTTAATTTTGAGAGCGATTCCGGAATATCGCCGCTCTGATACGAGAAATCAAAATCCTTTGTACAGGATGGAACCTCTGACATTGAGTTTAATTTATTAAAGAGCTGAGCTGCTTCGTCAGAAAGTTTGCTAATTTTTGCGTGAGCAGTGTCCAACTGACATTGTAGATCGTTGTTCATCAAATCTTTTTCTTCGAGTTGCGCCTTCAACTGGCTCAGCTCTTCTTCCAAACCCAAGACTTGAGACAAAATATTTTGTTTTACTTGAGTGAAATTGGCTTGTTTTGTGGCAAGCTGCTCAAGTAATTTTTTTTCAACCTCTTTGAGTTTTAAAACTCCTTCGTGGGCTTCATTAAGCTCACGTTTGCCAGATTCCAACTGAATTGAGAGCTCTCGGTTCATATTTTCCATCTTATGTAACATCTCTTCAAGTGTTTTGGCGAGTTTTACGGTGTTGGCTTGTGAATCAGTCAAATCTGTTTCAAGAATAGAAATTCTTGCACAATAGTCTGCCCCCGAGCGATCCATTAAAGATTCTGACTCTTTCAATTTACTTTGAAGTTGTAGCAGGTTTTCTTCTAGTTCTTGGAAACTGGCGTCCCTTCCACAAATAAAAATTTCCGACTCCTTTTGTTTGTTTTGAAGCTGCTTAATAATTGCTTCAAGATCCGCGAAATGAGCCTCTTTTTCTTGTAAACGATATACAACCTCTTCCACTTGTTGCGTGCTTTCTTCCAATTCAATTTCCAATTTCTTCCGGGTATTTTCAGATGTCGCAAGTTGCGCTTTAGCCAAGTTAAGGGCTTCAATAAGATTTTGTTCCGTGTTTTTGTAATTTTGTTCAGAATTCCTGCTGTTTTCAAGTTGTTCTTCGAGACTTGCAATTTTTTCACGGTACATTGAGATTTCTGCATCTCTTTCTTTGATACTAGCGGTAAATTCATTCTGAGCGATCGCTAATACCTTATTCGCATCTTTGATTGTGCTCTTCTCAAACTCATCTCGTAAATTTTCGTTTGCTGCAAGTTTGGCGGAAAATTCATGGATTGTATTTGACAATGCTTGCTTTACATCTGCAAGTGCTTCTACAGACACCAATGATTCATTTTTTGTCTGATAGAGCTCGAAATCCTTTTCTTTTAGTGCTTCAGAAAGTTCTGTGATCGTTTCCAAAAGCTTTACATTTTCCAGCGATAGATTTTCCACTTTCACGAAACTCAAATTTCTTTCAGCACGAGTCGACACCACGACTTCATGAAGCTCGTTCACAAAATTTGCAGTTTCCGTCTCTTTTTTTTTGTGTTGGTCAATCTTTGCCACCAAATCTTCCTTTTCACTGCCAAGTCTGTCACGTTCCTTTTCAAGGATGTTTATCAAATTTTTAAGCTCAACCACTTTAGACTGTGCAAAATCCGCTTCTTCTTCCGTCTCACGCAATTTATTCTCAAGTACTTCAATTTCTTTTGTATGTGTAGATTCCGCATCGCGCAGCTCACGCTCACACGTTTCCAGTTCCTGCTGGACATAATTCAGTTCATTGTCGCGTTCAACGCATTTTTCTTCAAGGTGGGTGCATTTTGCACTGATTTCTGTCACGCTTGTTTGTGAAACTTCGAGGTTTAATTCAAGCGACTTGATTTTAAGTTTTAGAGCTGCTGTTTGGCGGTTTGAAGATGTGAGAGTTTCAGTGAGAGCGGAGAGTTGCGCTTGAAGTAAAGAAATCTGTGGACCATTTGGGTATGCCAAATCAATCTTGTCTTGTGAAGAAATTTCAACAATTTCGTGTTTTATGGTCAACATTGGTTCGATTTTTTGAACATCAAGGATTTCCAAGCATGTCTGTTATTTCATAAAATGGTTTGAGCATGAGGTATATGTTTACATATCTTAACTCATTGCCTTTTTTTTTAAATCTGCGCCCAATTTCTGCAAAGATTCAATATAATCGTCAAAGCTTGGTCCTTGTAAATTATCAACATCAATTTTTGCACCATGTGGTAAAAGAGCTCGTGCTTTTTTAAGTTTCGCACGAAGGATACGCGCATCATTTTCACTTCGAACAAGTGCACGTTCAAATAAAATGAGTCTTTTTTCAGTGTCACTTTCGTCGCATAAAGATTCAGATTCCAAATCGAATGATTCGGTAACACGGTAGACTTGAGTTTTTTCGAAAATGGCTTGTTGGTATTTCGCTGTCGCAACAGCCTGCTCAGCCAGCGTGTTGAGACTTTCATCTTGGCCAACATTTGCTGATGTAATATTGCTGAATTTATCGTCATCATTGCGTAGAAGCCAGCGCCACCGTAATGCTGCTAGCGCACGACACGCCGCGATTTGAGACTCGCGTTTTTCTTGCTCAAGTTCTTTACGTTCGATCATAGCCTGAATTTCTACGTCTTCGTTGCCGTCGTAAAGAGCCAATGTTGTAAAACTGTTACTTGTGCTTAGCATATTTCAATTTTTAAATTTTTAAAAATTTTTTTTTTGTGATGCTTGGCTGAAAGTTATTTCATTGGCTGAAAAATTTTGAACTTCAAAGAAAAACGGGCTACAACGGGCATGAACGGGAACATCAAACAATACACACCGCACCACTCTTACGAAACTATTTAAGCGGGAAAATCTCTTTCAATCTTAAAGGAGGAAATAAAACTATAGAAAAATGAGAAAGAGCGATTCTACTGGTTGAATTCCCCCACTCGCAAGTGAAACAAATGAACTTGAGTTTCCGATTAACTCCAATAAAAAAATTACACAGAGACGTTCCATCGTTTGAGCCATTCGCCAAACATCGAGTTTGTGCATACTTTCACAGACGAGGAACAGTTTGATGGAAAATACGATGTTAAGCCTGTTGACGCCTCGTTTGACGACATTTACGACATTGTCGATTCTCTTGTTCCCAGAACGGACAACCCCATGGAGCCAGTTTTGACTTTTAGAGTTCTTGTGTTGGGCACATTGATTGGTCTAGCAATTGGAGCGTTCAACACAATCTTTTCACTTCGATCGAATCCTTTCGTACGGGGTTTTTTTCTTCCTCCTGACACTCTCAAATCTCAGATTAAAATGTTTTTTTCCAGACTATGAACCCGTTTTTTGCCCTCATTATCAGCTATCCACTCGGAAATTTTATGTACTGGACTCTATCGCCGCGAATCTACACAGTTCCATACATGAAATGGCAATTCTCATTAAACCCTGGCCCCTTCAGTTTCAAAGAACACACCCTCATATACATTTGCGCAAAGACAGCAGGAAGTCCACCATACGCTGTGTACAACATTATTGCCCAAAAATATCTCCTCAAGCAAGATATTTCATTGGCAGTATGCATTGCGTTTGCAATCATTTCGCAACTTATTGGGTATGGAATTGCCGGGCTTTGCCGGAAGTTCCTTGTGAGGCCGATTGCTATGCTTTGGCCGAGGCAATTGTCGGCTATTGCGACGTTACGGTCGTTTCATAGAAATTCTGTTGCTGATGACAATTATGATGAAACGGGAAGTCAAACTGCTAATACTGAGGAGATGAAGAAGAAATTCATGAGCAAAAACAAATTCTTTTGGATGTGCGCTGGGGGAATGTTTGTTTATCAGTTTTTGCCTGGATATATTATGCCGTTACTTTCTTCATTTCCATTGTTGTGCTATATTGGGCCGTTTAATCAGCAACAACGTATGATTGGTTCGGCAGTTCAAGGTGTTGGTGTCGGCAGTCTTTCATTTGATTGGGCTGTTGTTGGGCAAATTGGACCAATTATTACACCGCTATGGGCTATAGTAAATCAGCTTGCTGGAAGTAAGTTTGTAATTCGCTTTTACTGAAAATAACGAATAAATATTCGAAATTTTTAGCTTGCGTCTTTCTCTGGTTTATCGTTCCTTTGCTATGGACAAACAATGCATTCGGTGCCGATCAGCTATTGGGAACAGACATTTCGCAAGGCCCTAACGGATCAGCAATTTTCCCGATCGGTCAAGCGCTCAATTCTGTCGGCCTCTTCAACCGAAACGGCACGGAAATTTCACCACTCAATCTCGTAACCTACGCCAACAATACTTACGTACTTAATGAAGCTGTATATAATACAAACCGTCCTATTTACATCACTACATATTATGCAATGCAGACTATGGCCCTCTTCGTGGCTTTTTCCGCATCGGTTTCGCATGCAGCTCTGTGGCACGGAAAAGATATCGTTAACCGTTTGTCAACTGCAATGAAAGATTTAGACTCTGATGATATTCACGCCCAGCTTATGGTGTATATATCTTTCATTTTTTTGCATCTGTAAAAAATTTACACCGTTCTTTTTATTTCAAGGATCAATATCGGGAGGTTTCTGACACGTGGTACGCAGGCTTACTTTGTATTGCGACGATTTCCGCGTTTTCAATTTGTTCATGGGGAGGGTTTGTTCTTCCGTGGTGGGGGGTGATTCTGTCAATTGCAATGGTTGGAATCACAATAATTCCTTTCGGAATCATTGAGGGAATATCTGGTCAACGTGTTGCAACAAACATTGAATCGGAGATGATTTTTGGATTCATTATGCCTAACCGAATTGTGGAAAATATGACTTTCAAGACACTAAGGTTGATTACTAAAATTTAATTAATTTAATATTAACTTATCTATTTTATTTATTTTTCGCAGCTATGTCGGGACTATGCAAGGCTTAACGTTTCTCGAAGATCTCAAACTTGGACACTTCGTCAAAATTCCACCACGAACAATGTTTGGCGTACAAATAACCGCAACAGTCATGTCAGCTATCTTCAACACCATCATTCTCACCAAAATCTACGAGGATTTCGGAATGAGCACAAATCCACCCGTTGGTTGGAACGCGTATAACTATAAATTGTTTCTGTCATCTGGAGCCATTTGGGGCGCAATCGGGTCGTCGCGATTTTTCGGCTTCGGAACACCGTATGGGATATGTTTGTGGGGTTTTGTAATTGGAGCAATTGCGCCAATTGTGCCTTACTTGTTACATACGCAATTTCCAACAGGAAATTGGCATCTGGTGAATGTACCGCTGATCATGTGGATGCGATCGCCAGTTGGATCGATTAAAAGTGATGTTGTGACGCCGCTTCTCGTTGCGTGGGTGGTTAATGGGGTCGTGAAAAAGCGGTGGTTCAAGTGGTGGCAGCGTTACGCATATCTAATGAGCAGTGCATTTGACTTTGGGAGTGGACTCGGTCTAGTTGTGTGTTTTTTGATTGTAATGATTGCACCGACATTGCTGGTGCCAATTTGGGTAGGAAATCCTGCAGATGGTGAAGGATGTGCAAGTGCGCAGTTCTTGCTGTGTGCGGGACGGGAGGAGATGGGAATCTATGTTTCTGATAACCAATGTCTCTGATTTTTTCGGAATTGAATCGTTTGGCATTATGCATCATCAAATTTTGATAAACTTTCCTCATATACATAACGATTTATTTGTGCTTTTTCAAATTGCGTTCCATTTCCCGAAAGGCGTCAACAGAAGGATCAATTTGGTCTGGATTGATGAGCGGAAGGCCCTTTTCGTGCGCAAACTCGTTGTACCGGGTAACCTCATCGTTGTAGATATCCCAGACACTAGCTGTTGTGTTGAAATTCGCTCCAGCATGAGGGGAGGAGTGGAGTGCTTACCAATGCGCGCATCCAGACATACAACAATCTTCGCTGCCGGGAGGCTGTGGAACTTGGATTAATGGCGGGGCTGGAGTAACTGTTCCCAGCGAGGGAGTGTTGCTGAGTGTTGCGCTAGAGTGGATTGAATGGACTGACTGGATTGAGTTGATCGAGCTGATCGAGTAGATTGAGTGAAGTTGCGCAGATCTGAAACAATTCCTGGCGGTTTCTGTATGCGATTCAACGGAAACTGCGCGTGTCATTCGTGTAAACATCGGAAAAAATAAGACAAAAACAACAAGCACAGTTTATCAACAGTCGAACACAATGGCGCATTTGATGGACCGCGAAGTGGCGGCAGCTAGACAAACCGAACCGTGCCCGTTCTACTCAAAGGTGGGTGCGTGTCGCTACGGAAATGCCTGGTTCGTCTTCTCTTGTTCTTTGATTCCATCCCATCCAAACAAACACTGCATCCCACAAACCCAAGACAAGTATTAAAAAATATTGAAAAAAATGGTTCTAACACTCAGTTCGCGTGCACATTCACCGCCGCTGCCATCAGACGCCACTGTGATGCTCATCCCAAATATGCACCAGGATCCGCTCCTGATGCCCAAGCAGCGTCCCAGCCGGCTGGACGATGACGACGATCTGAGCGACGAACCTGATCCCGTTCTGCTGGAAAGTAACTTTCTTGAATTTTTCAACGAAACACACGACGAATTTCAAAGTATTGGCAAAGTTGTTCAGTTCAAAGTATGCAAAAACATGACTCCACATCTGCGTGGAAATGTTTACGTGCAGTACGCAACGCCCGAAGAAACTGCCGCCGCAATTCAAATTTTCAATGGACGTTTCTTTGCTGGCATGCGTCTTTCTTGCATGGCTGTTCCTGTTCCGTCTTGGAAAGCTGCCATTTGCGGAACCCGCCAATGTCCCAAAGGCGACTTATGCAATTTTTTGCATGTTTTTCGGAATCCAGACAGATTGTATGCTGACGCTGACCGCGATTTTGAGGAATATCCTCGCTCCGACCGTCGTGACGAAAGAAAAAATGGACGGCACGACAGAAATGGACACTATGATTCAACGAGAGATACAAGAGATTCAAAAGATTATTCCAGAGATTCGAGAAATTCGAGGGGACACTCCAGACGAAATTCAAGAGATTACTATCTCTATCACACTAAAGATTCCCGAGATGCGAGAGGCAGAGATTCGAGAGATGTCGAAAGAGATTCAAGAAATTCTGGCAGAGATTCAAAAGAAAGAGATGCGAGAGATTTACGGAGAGCTGATGCAAGAGATTCAAAAGATAGGGAAGTGAGGGACCTATGGTCATCTAAGAATAGGGATTTACAGAGAGGGGATGAACGCGATTTGAAGGATTCAAAAGGTCAAAAAACCGACCAAAGAAGAGATACTACAGATACCAGTTTAGAGCAGCGGTTTGATGGAAACTACAGAAACAGTCGCTATTCGCGTTCGCGTTCTCGTTCCCGTGAGCGTAAAATTCATTTGCGATCGCGATCGCCGCCGCAAGTGCTCAGGGGCAAAGAACCGCGAGAAACTCAGATTAATTCGTGAAAAACCAAAGCTGGGATTGAAGAAAGCGAAAAAATAAAAATAAAATTTTTAAGAACAATATTAAAATTGACAATTATTTTCCACACTCTGACACAAACAAAAAAAAAGAATATAATGCTTCGCTCAAACTACTCTGGACTTGGCGGAAAACAGACATATAATATGCCTGGTAATTTATTGCAATCAAAAACAAAAAAACCCCCCAATATTAAAACCTGTAATAGAAGTTCCGTTGCGTGTTGCCATCAAGCACAGCCAGCGTAACTCGGATATATTTGCGCCACCAGCTGAAGGACCACGCACAGTTCACGGCACCGGCGGCGGCAAGCGGTTTGATCGCAATGCTTCGACAGTTTTTGGTGCTGCATGGAATGATCAGCCATCATCACTGCGTCGCGAGAGAGACAATGTACCGTCGCGAATGGCTTCTGACATTTTTAACACAAATAACCCGAGCTCAAACATTACTGTCAGCAACAACAGCAACGATTATAGCAGTAATAATAATGAAATTGTTAATAACAATGGAGAGATTTCAGCTCCCGCCAACAATATTAACAACAATTATCAGCCTAGTCTTCTTGAAGAAACTCCCTTGACGCGTAGATACTCTCCGAAAAATTGTGATCAAGATTATCTTGATCACGATGAGCCTTCTTTGTCCCCCGAAGAGGAAGACGCGTTTAAATTTTATCAGCTGCAAAAACAGCAGCTTCGTCTTGAAGAAGAACAGCAGCAACAGTATCAACAACAGCATCGTGAGCAGCAGCATCACCAACAACTGCAACAGCAGCAACAAAATTCTCTCCCCCCAAGAGATTATAGTTCCCCAAGATCTGCCACTTTCAACAACATCTTCTCTGACTCGCCGCCGGCTTCATACCACCCGACAACCCACAAACGCAACAACCATCACAAACACACTAATATCTTTAACGACCATGATTCTTCTCAGTCGCCGCTGACAAGCCGTGCAAGCAGTGTGACTTTGCCTTTTTTCCCTCCTCACTCTGCCAGTGGTGGCGGCGGTGGTATTAATATCGATCAATTAAATGGATCTGCTGCTAACATAGATTTACCAAGATCTGGACGCAGACACTTTAATGTTCCATCTAAATCTGCTATTTTTGACTACCCGTCGGTCGAGCAGAGCAGAGCAGATAGTGGAAATAGTTACAAAGGAAGTTTGAGTGTAACAACAACGCGTCGCGACTCAAACAGGTCTGCTGAGGACCAGCTGGGTTATGAAAGTAATAATAATAGTGGCGGTGGCGGTGGAAGTGGGATTGGAGCTGTGCCAACTGGAGAACGGTACATTTCAAGGCATGGCTCTGAGACTATTGTAACTGCTGCTGCTGGAATTGGAAGTGATCGTTTGTCAACTGGTGTTGGAGAATCGAATGAGTTTCGCAGTGGTGGCTTGTCTAGTTCTGATTTGAATAGAGAGAGGTTCGGACGTGGGAGAAGACTTGCGTTTGAACAAAGTCAGATATTTTTTTAATGAAGGAGGCAGTTTGAATTGGGGAAATATTTTTTCTTTTCTGGTTTGGGTGATTTTTTTTTCGTGGTTGGACAGAACGACAGAGCTGAAAAACGACAAAGTCTCACTCAAAAAATATCTGGTAGCCTTCTATGCTTTTGCTTTCTTCTTACTGTATTGTAGCAGTTTCAACAGCTGCTGTCAATGTTTAAATTGTTTTATAATTCTATGTAGCTAAGAGAAAAAGTATAAATACAATCTATATATGCAAATCACATTCGAATCGGTGGCTGAATCAGAGACTAAAATCGACGATCTTATTGCGAATAAAAAATTGTATATGTTCATACAGTTAAAGTATTTTAGTCAATCACGTATTTATTTAATTTTATGTGCGAAAGTCTGCCTGAAAAATGAATGAACTGATTTGCTTGCTTCCTGTACTAATTCGCAGGCTTCCGTATACTGCAATAAGAAGTTTGCCTTTTTTGTTCACATGAAGCAAAACTAAAACAGAAAAAAACATTGTACCTCATTCGATGAATACACCCCGAAAGAAATAGAACTAACAATATCTTGACTGACATTATCAAATGTGAAAATATGCGTGGAAGTTGCAGTCTTTTACATTAAAATAAATAAAGAAAACATAAATGCTTGAAATTGGTAATAAAATTTTACATCAAGTTCTGATTTGCTGGGATCTAGAATCAATATCCGCTCAGAATTAACAATACATGTCACACTAGCAACCATATTCTTGAGTGGAACACCGGCATCCAAAAGTGCTAAAATGGTTGCGTTGATAGCGCTGGACAGAATCTAAAAGAAAATATAAATATTCGAATGTAAATTCGACGTTGGAAAAATCAACACTTACACATCCATCGTCTGAAATGACCTGCACGGTGACTTGAATACAAGTGCGCGGATGAAGGTATTTTAAAATCGCGATTTCGAGAATTTCGCGAATTGTTCTTTCGTAGAACCTTTCAGCCGTCCCTAATACATAATATTAACGATGGTCAAGACGATGATGGGTGCTACAGTAAAGATCAATTGCAAGGTTTTTTATGAATTATACCTGAGATTCCAACAAGAGGTCTGAACAAAACGTCAATCTTAGCGCTGTCGAGAAGTTCGTCCCGGAGTTTAACCTCTTTTGGACCATAAACAGCCGCCAAAACTGAGCTTTTTCCTGAAAAGTGTAAATTTGCGTTGCTTAAGCAGAAACAATCCCACTTCGAAATACCAAACCAAATGAGAAACGAGCTGATCCATCCGCTCTGCTCAATATTGAAAGTGAGGTCGCCAATGGGCGCAACTGAAATGCGTCAATTCGAGAATCTGAACGGCCAGCCATGTCGACTTAATTTTCAAAATAAAAAAAAATAAAAAAAATAAAAATTATTATTATTGTTTTCACAAATCCAGGATTGAATCCTCCACAATTTTCCAATCCCTGATGTGATTCAAAACAACGGCGCAAGTGTCACCTTTCGGATCATTTGCCGCAGCCGCAGCCTCTGGCAACACACTGTTATAACTGTACGAGCGCCACACTTCAATTTCCGCAACAACTGAATACAAATTGTAAAATTTGGTAAAATTTATCGTGTCTTCTTGAATTGAATCTGTCGTCACAATTTTGTAACCAGCCGCAGCGGCAGTGGTAACAGAAGATGATGCCTCTTTACGGTTGTTGGTAGCCACCAAATCGCGCGTATAGACTGGTTCGGTTTCGTGAATTTCAAGAAGATCATGAATATAGGCAGCTGTGAAGAAATAATAAGCAATAAGTAAAATAATATATAAAAGAATAAACCGAAAAATGGAATTAATGGAGCTACGCAGTTCTTTAATTCGCTCCAAAAATTTGTATATCCGCCTTTTGGATCCATTAAGGTTTCCATTTCTTTGAAACAATCGATATGCTTGGCGGCAAGGCCATCCCATGCGGCGGTCATTTTCGAAATCATGTTGCGTTTCAAGCCATGCATCACAGCAAAGCATGTGTTGAAGTTGTTAAGTTCGCGGCATTCCTGGAATCAATTTTTGTTTTCACATTATATAGACATCAAGAGAGCTGCAGCGAAAAAAATTAACGAACTTTTGCTATTTTGATGAATTTTTTTATCGCTTTTGTTCTCTTTTTTATAGTATCTTCCTTGTAAATTAAACTCGCTGTGTATGATGACACCTATTTGATAAAATTAGGTAATTCAATGGAATGAAAAGAGAGAAGGCTCTCATACAAGTCTAAAGAACCCAACATAATCCATTAAAACCTTGACAGCATCATCTCCTGCAACCTTACTCTTTTCCACACTCCGTTGCAGCAAACTCAAATACGTGTCAGGACGAATTTGCCTAAAATAATGATGGTCAATCAACGTAAGCTGTGCTGCAAACGCTTCAGGCTCCCACAGCAAGCCCCACGGCTTCACAGCCTCCGTAATCGGTGCCCGTTTCGCACTAAATGGCGGTACATACTGCGTCATATACCAAGACAATCGCTGTTCTCGAATCGCCTGCGTCATTCGCTGACCGTCTCCAAACGATATGTCGCCGCCAAGATCGCCAACAAATTCGCTCAGTTCGTCCAAAATCTGTGAATCTGCATGAAAATCGTGCCAGTGGTTTTTTATCCAAGTTAAAAGGACTTTGGCAGCGCGGCCACGGAATTGGCGCTTGCGGTGTTTGAAGTATTGCTCTTGAGATGGTGTTGCAGTTGCTGGATCAAGTTCAACATTGTACCATTCGATAAGAGATGTTAAAAGCTCGCTGGCGGGCATAAAAAAGCGGTACGATGCAAGGAATACTTCGGTATACGAGTTGTCTGCAAACAGTTTCATTTTTGTTCCGTCAGGTTGCACGAACATAAAACGATATTTTTCACCTTGATTGAGTGGAAAAATTAATGCGTCTACTAAGGATTCAATGTCTCCTGAGCTAATATATTCTTGACCAGTTGATCGTGTTGAGTATGTTACAGTCTCCAAACGACCCTCTTTTCTCAAAAAATTCAGCATAATCAAATTATCAAAATTTCGTTTACCGTCGAAGTTTTCCAAAATTCTATATTTAATTTCATCGTTAGGTGGGTGCTCTATTATTGAGAACATGAATGA
>JADGJH010000562.1:0-16776 GCA_027596945.1 Physocladia obscura
AAATAATAGTTAATATAGAATTGTAAATAGAAATATTATTTATTAGATACTGTGAAAGAATATAAAGTTTATTTTATTCATGTTGAAATTCAAAAATTGGGAATAAATATTCTAACTTGGTCTTTCACATTTGATTAATTTCCCTTCCTAAGAAATTGATTTTTAATCAATATTGAGGCATAAGAGTTGAGGCACAAAAGTTTTATTTTGAGACATGGAATTGGGTATTCAAAGAAGTTCTATTCTTGAAAATAAATAGTAGGATTCTAAAACTAAATTATACTTTATTATGCTCAGTTTCACAAGTTGCAGTAAATTTGTTGTATATGACTGAGGAACACACATACAGTTCTGGTAAGTTGTAGAAAATGGAGTGGCTTGAGTCAACTAATTGCTTTCTCTCTTAGAACTAAATGATAAGAATTTGAGATGGAAGTATGGGAAATAGTTGGAGTAAAAGTTTAATAATTAATGAATACTTCGTTTTTATCTGATAAAACAATAATAAAGAAGAAAAGAAGAGTTGGGTTTGAGTAGTTTTTACAGTGGAAAGAAAAAGAAAGAAAAAGAATAAAAGATGCTTAGAAAGAAAAAATGGTTGGAAAGCAGTTGGAAATTGCTTGAATTATTTTTAGGTTCTTGAAATTAATAGAAGGCTTGAGAATTTCTAGAAAATTCTTCAAGAAAAATTAAATTAGTGATCTAATTTATAACACAAGTTCAAGTGAATTTGCTTCCATGGGATTCTGCAAAAATTCCATTAAAATTGTGACTTGTTTTGCATTATCAGCCACAAATTAAAAAAACCTGAGGAAGAGATGGCAGCTGGAAAAAGAAAAAAAAACAAAAAAAAAGCAGCAAATTAAAATTAAATAATAAGATTAAAATTTGAATGCTTACCAGCTCAAACTCCAGAAAGTGTCAAAAAATTTCAGCTGTTGCAATGACCAAGGAAGAATTGTAGGCTCTGATGTTGTTAAGTCTTTCTTGACTCACTCTTGAAGTTCTGGATTGATATCCATCCAACAATTGTAGACAGGATTGTGGTCTTTCCACTTCATTAAGACTTGGCATTTTCTTTCAATTTGTCTGGCAGCAAGAATTTTCTCAATTGTTCTGACTTGAATTGGTTGACTTGCCAATGGGTGAGGCTTGGTAGAGTCCCAGTAGTACATCTTGAGTTTTTCTGGATAGAAAACAGGGTGAATGTGCCAATTGGCAGGAAGTTCAAGTCTGCAGGATGGAACTTCTCCAACAAGTTCAATAATCTTGTAAGGTCCAGAGTATTGGTCAGAGAGCTTTCCAGCAGGTCTGTCTTGTAAGTGTGGTGGTCTAAAGTCCTTGAGTGAAATGAGTACAAGGTCTCCAACTTGGAATGGTGAGGCAATTCTTTGGCAGTTGGCAACAACAGAGTGGTCTTGTGCTTGACGAATTCTGTCTTTGGCAGTTTGATATGAGGCTTGTAAGTCACGTAAAGATAGTGAATCAAAAGGAGGAAAAGATAAATTTAAGAAAGAGTTGGGGTGGTATCCATATTCCAGGTAGAAAGGAGTATATCCAGTGGAAGAGTTGAGTTGTTGATTCCAAATTCAATCTTGTGAATGTGTTCATCCCAGTCATGTTTCCAGTAGTTAACACATGAACAAAGGGTAGAAAGAATCTAGTCATTCTTTTCTTCAATTTGTCCATCAGTTTGAGGGTGATAACTTGTAGAAGCAATTTGTTTGATTTTGAGAGAGTGGCAGAGTCCTTTCCAAAATATTGACATGAATTTGGTGTCGCAATCAAAGATCATGTGCTTGGGAATTCCATGGTGTTTGAAAATTTCAGCTTCAAAGATGTTTGCAACATCACAAGTGGTGGCAGTTCCTTTGAGAGCAAATATGCATGTTCTTTTGGTTCCAGAATCAATAACAACCATCATCGTGTCATTTCCAGCTGTAGTTGTTGGTAAGTGAGTCATGAAGTCAACAGAAATTATGCTATTGGTAAGGTGGTACTTCATGCAGTTGGAGTAATCCATAAGGTAGTCTTTTTGCAATCTTGTGTCATTGGCAGGAATCACATATTTGAACAAAGGCTTGGACATCATGGCTAAGCTTTGGCCAGTGAAAGTAACATGTAATTCTTTCAGCAGTGCATTCCCAGTTGTTGTGAATTGCAGGTCCATAGAAGTGAGCTTTTTGAATAATTGAATGTCTGAGTGGTTTTGGTACAAAAAGTCTTGCGTGAGTCTTGTCAACATAGTATAAAAGATTGTTTCTGAGCTTGTAGTGTGAAATTTGAGAGTGCATATGAGGCGGTGCAGTAGCAGGATCATTTTCAAAAGTTTCCAGTTTTTCAGGATCAATTAAGTACTTGGAGAATTCTTGAAATTCAGGATTGTTGGGAGTCATTTCCTTGATGTCAGTCATGCAGTCATCAGTGAGAGTCAATTCAGTAAGATTGAGCATTGCTGTAGAAGAAACGTTGGTTGTACAGATTGTAGAGGTTTTGTTGTTTGGAGAGACTTGAATTGCAATTTCCTTAGTGTATGAGAGACAAGAGAGTGCATCAGCAATCTTGTTCCATTTTCCAGGTTGCCATTGGATTTAGAAGTCATAGACAAGTATGTCAGCAATCCATCAGTGGTGTACAGGTCTTAGTTTGGGTTGATCCAGTATGTGGCATAGTGATTGATGGTCAGGGAATATGTAAACTTGATTTCCCAGAATGTATGGTCTGCGTTGTCTCAAGGCTTCAACTAGGGCAAGTATTTCACCTTCATAAGGATGATATTTAGATTCAGCTTGGTTACATTTGTGTGAATGGAAGGCAATTGGTTGGTCAATTCCATTTTCTTCAGGTATGGCAATGTAACTTGCAATAGCTAGAGAAGACCAGTCACAATAGAGATGAACAGGCTTGCTTGGGTCAAACATGGCAAGAAGTTTAGGGTCAGAAAGATGTTTCTTGGTTTGAAGGAAGATTTTCCCAGACTTGTTCAAATGATACAGTTTTTTGTCCTCTGAGAATGTCAAATAGTGGAGCAAGTAGAGTGGCATGCTTTTCAACAAAGTGGTGGATTGTGTTAGCTAGTCCCAGAAAGCTTTGGAGATCTGTATAAGAGTGAGGTTCATCAAAATTTTGAATTGTTTGAATTCTTGATGGTAAGATGTTGATGTGTCCTTTGGAAATGTTGTATCCTAAGTATACCAGTTGATCAGTGAGAAAAGAGCATTTATGCAGTTTGACATAGAAGTTGTTTTCTTTGAGTCTTTGGAGAACTTTGTCCAGATGTTTGAGGTGTTCTTCCCAAGTAGTAGAATAGATGAGTATGTCATCTGGGTAGATTGTGACAAAGAGATCAATCATGTAACAGAGTATTTCATTCATAGTGGTTTGGAAAGTAGCAGGAGCATTGCTGAGTCCAAACAGCATGACTAGCCATTCAAAGTGTCCATATTTAGCACGAAAAGCAGTTTTAGGAGTGTCTTCTTCAGAGATACAGATTTGATGATATCCAGAAGCAAGGTCAAGTTTTGAAAAGTATTTTGACTTGCCAAGACGGTCAAGTGATTCCAAGATGTTTGGCAGAGGTGTCCAGTTCTTGTGTGTAATTTTGTTTAGAGCACAGTAGTCAAATACTAACTTTTGTTTGTCCTTTTGTTTGACAAAGAAGATAGGAGTGCCATATGGTGAAATTGAGTTTTTGATTCTAGAATTCTTAAGGAAAAAGTCCAGTTCTTCCTTAAGTGTAGATAGTTCCTTTTCATCCATTGGATAGATTGGATAGAATGGTTGCTTGGAATTAGGTTCAGTTTCAATTTTCAGGTCAGTTGGTCTTGATGGTGCCAGTCCTTCAAAAGGAGCGAAGACAGTAGAGTATTTATTTATAATTTTGTGGATCTCAAGATGGAGTGCTTCCTTTGCCACAGCATCAGTGTCATTGCTGTCAGCAGTAGTTTGAATAGTATTTGCTGCTTGGCTTGAGATTGTGTGGCTTGTAGTTGGTTTTGGAATTAGGATGCCAAAAGTTGAATTTTTGTCAGCTTTCTTCTTGAAGAGCTTGGCAAAGCTTTTAGCAGTCATAATCTCAGGCAGCAGTTTTGGTAAAGTACAGGAGTAGTTGTTGATGTGAATGCCATTTGTAGGCCAATCAATCATTAGATTATGTTTATTTAGCCAGTCTTTGCCTAAAATGACATTGTAGGCCAAAAATGGTACTGCAGTAAGGGAGTGATGGTCCTGGAAGTCTGTTCTGGTTACAGCCAGCCTAAGTAGTTTAGTGGTCTTGCCAGTGACAGTTGACTTGTCAGCAAGCTTGATAATGAGGGATTGAGCAGTAGTGACAATGTTATCCTTGGTTGAAGGATGACTTGCTTTGATGAAACTTGGGTTGGCTCCAGAGTCAATAAGAATCTTGGCAGGATGTTCATTCACTTGGCTTTCGCAAATGAGCAGTCCATCTTGATCAGTTCTGTTTTCAACATGATGGAGCAAAAGTTGGATAGTTTTGATAGAGCAGTTTTCAATCAGTGGGTCCATAGAGGCAGTACTAAGTTCATGTATAGTAGAAATTTTTTACATGGTAGAAGAGTCTATGTTAACAGCAGTGTTAATGTTTGATGATGGCACTGTTGTCAATAGCTGGTTCTTCAATGGTTTGAGCAGCATGGTTGATTGAGGCTTTCTTGAAGCTTGGTTTGGACATTGAGGATTTGATATTGTTGTTTTGTGAAGCCTGGCAAGCCTTGAGTTTGTCACAATGGTCTGTGTCATGTTGTTTAGATTGGCAGTAAACACAACATCCTTTGGAATGAAAAAATTGTTTCTGTTCAGGTGCAAGGCATCAAAAGGGCTGTTGTTGTTGTTGGACTGTGTCAATCTCCATTGGATCACTGAGTTGTGGAAATGTGTTGGAAAAGCACTGTGTTTGAAATTGGTTAGTGTTACTGGTGTTCTGACATTTGGTGGGCTGAATTTTGGCCTGTGGCTTGCGATTACGGCGAAAATAAAGGTCATTAATTGTTTCAGCGTCTTTGTGATGAATTAAGACCAGTAGTAAAATTTTGAGAGCTTCCAACAGTAAGATCAAGTGCATTGAGTTTTTCTGTCAGAAGGTTAATAACTTGATGTTGTTCACTAATAGTACATTGGAATGCTTCCAGGTTTGTTTCTTGATTGGCAATTGTTTGTTGTAGAGCTTGTTGTTGAGCAATGAGGCGTCTCACAGCTTCATCCAAAGCAATAGTTTCCTCAGTGTTCATAGTAAGATCCATGATGGAAAAATGTAGATAGTAGTAAAGTAGAAGTAGTAGAAGTAGTAGTAATAGTAGTAGTAGTAATAGACATATTCAGAAGAGAGAGGTTCTTATAGCTGGTGCTACCAAATGTTATGGAATGAGCCTCCAGTAAGTAAATTTTATTGCCAAAGAGTTAAGTTTTTTTGAAGATTCTTTTTTATTTTCATTCAAGAGTTCCGAATTTATAGCTTTGGATTTGAAATAGAAATAAAGAAGTTTCCAGAAAGAGAAAAATAAAGAAAAACAGAGAAAAATGAAGAAATAAGAAAATGAAGTAAAAAGTTGAAATAAAGGGATAATAATTGAAATATTGATAAAGCAATGATAAAAAAATAATATTGAAGTAAAATGAGGTCTTTGTTGTTCTTGGTTGTTGAGTTGATGTTGATATGGTGAACGTTCTGGGATCAATCCCTATGCCTAACCATTCTTTTCATCTGGTTTACTGTTCTCAGTATTTCTTTCTCCATAATAACTCTTAGAGTGGCCACCTTATGCCTGGAAGGTATATAAAGGCTTTTAAGTATACAGGATACAACAAGCATTGCTTTTGTTTGAATGAGCCCTTTTTCCAAATACGACAGCAATATGTCAACATACATAAGAGCACAGCTTGTATAGTTGACAGATGTAGCATCCTTATGAATCTTATGCTTCTAAGTCTTATTCTCAAGTGAGTTTGAATGGTAGGGCATCCCATGTCCTTTGGAAAACATTGTTTCTTAAAATCTAATAGACAATTGAAACATTCATTATTAACTCACATAACCAAAAACTGAAGTTGGCTATCAACAAGCTAGAAGCAGTGTTGAAGTGATTTTTCTGAGCCAACACAGCCTTTGGTTGTTGTTTATCAAATGATAGGTTTGAATGCAACTTTTTGTGAACAAAAATTTTCTTACTTTTAAAAAATAGTGGAAACTGAAAGAAAAACTGCAATTTTGAAATTCCAGAGAAAAAACTGCTCAGAAAAGCATTTAAATAATGTTTATTTCTTTGATTAAAAAAAAGCTTGAATAAAAGATATTTGGAAGTATTATCAAACCCTCTGACAACTGAAATTCAACATTCTTGTTGCTGGTGGTGCCAGAACAAGGACTTGGCATCTTAATTGGAAAAAAGAGAAAAGATTATGTGTGTATTTATTAATCATACTTATCTGTTTCTGTTTAATCTATCTATTATATTTATCTCCAGAGTGTGAAGGACACTCTCTACTTGAAGAGTTTTAATATTCAAAAGTGCCACACAGTGTGTTTGAGTATTAAGAACACTTCTCCTTAATGAGTGTTTACCATTTTCGATGAAATCAAACAATACTCTGGCAAATTGAGACCTGTGTTCTATTACATTGTTATAGAGAACACAATTCTGTCAAGAGCAAATGGATGGTATAGCAAGCCCAATCTTGTTAACAATCTGGTATCAAATATTGCATTTTATTAAATCATTCCAAGACTATTTCAACCAGTTTATTGATAGAAAATATGACAACTACAAGGATGAGACTAAATTGATTCTTAATGCTTTTGTTGCAGTTTCAATAAATAATCAATGGAAGCACAGAAAGATCATTTCACAATGAGTATGAATGATACTATACAAGCATTTTTTCTGATGACAACATTGTGCATTCCAAAATCAGGACAACTTGTTCAGAATTTCAATGGAAACAAAATGAAAAAGCACATGAACACTACTCCAATCAACGGGCAACTTATTGACAACAATAACATGTTATTTCATTAATTGGCAATGAAAATGGCGGAAAATTGTACAATTGAAGACTAACTGCGTAGTTGTTGAAAACAGCAATGATGTATAATCTATCAAAATCTCCAAGCCAGCCAATATTGTTTTGCACTTGTAAGAGATATAAATAAAAAATAATAAAGACGTTGATGAAACCAAAGCCTTGTTGAAAAATAATATTATTCCCATAGCCAATGAATGGAATACTGGCTGAAAGAGAGTCAAGAACCAAGAGTACCCTTGCTGAGATTTTTTTCCAGTTTGCTACTGGTCTGCAGTACCCACTTAGTTGATAGATTCTTGGTTTGAGGATCCCGAAAAGGAGAAGAAGGCCAATGGAAAGCAAATGCTGGTGGCTGTTGCCCAATTCTGTGGTATCTTGTTTAAAACAGTCAGTATAATCACAAAATGAAGGAAAAGGGGCTTACTCTTTTCATTATTGTTGAATTTGTTTATGGAAGTCATTGACAATGGTATGTGTCACCAAATTCTTGTTTGGATAGTGCCACTCTATCATTGATCAACACCACCTTCTTGTCTCTCTGTCTCTTCAAGATCAAGGGGGGTACTATCCAAAAACAAGTGCAAATCAGCCTTCACACCCTCAGACTGCCCTATTTCAATAGTCTATTCAAGGCATTGCTCACACTCATCAACTTTTGCATCTGGTGCTTTGATGTGGCTGTGAGTGAAATTATTTGAATTTCAATTGCTGCCATTAATATTTTTCAGAAATCAAAACAATTGGAAGTAGCTTCTGTTCCTTTTAAAACAATACAATATAATTTTTCTCACAATTTGATTGGCTGACAGAATTGTGGCATGATTGTTCAAAATTCAAAACCACTCTTTTTTATTAGGATCCACAGTGAGATTGAATGAAAATGAAAATCAATAGTGTGCTTTCTTTGAGGGAAAAGATCCAGGTGATACGTCAGCTGGAAATTACGGAAATTCACATTATCTCTTCAATTCATTTCTATGTAAAGAATTTTGAAAATCCCAAGATTAAGTTAAATTCAATAGTTGTTTTGTGTGATAGTCTGAGGTTTATAAAGATCTTGGTTCTGGAGCATATTGAGTCAGAATTTATTTCTTTGTTTTTGGAATTCCAGCTAAGTTCAGAATCAAATTTTAATGACATTAACAATTTTATCAAGGTATTTAGTTTTTTCATTTTATTTTTGATATTACTTTTTGATATTCTGGTAAAAACTCCGCACCTTCAAAAATAACTGCTTCTCACGTAGAAATCTAAAATGAAACTTCTCAACATATACACAAACTTGAAAACAACAAACTTACACAACACCCAAAACTGTGAGAAACATGACAAAACCAACACCCAAATGCTGCAATTTTGAATTTAACGTCTTCCAACCAATAGTTTCATTTGATGTATAAGTAACTGCCCATGCAACAACAAAAGTACCCCACACTAGAGCGCTTTTTGGTAACAAGTTCCACGGATTCAGCATTTCTGCAACTTCCTTGCAAAAAAATTCATTCCCACCTTCATTGCCATCAATGCCATCATTATTAACAATATTTTTACTTCCAGGCTTGTTTTCTGCAACAGTTGCTTTCGTGGGTATACTATCAACAGCATTGCCAAAATATGCCTTCATAAATGTCCACGAGAACGACACCCGCATCACCATATTCACGCAATTCGCAACTACAACACCAACAGCACCAGCATGCACACCGATAATCGTCGACCATCCAATAGCGAAAAATGCAACCCAACAAACAGCCATCCACCCGCTTTGTCGCGCAAGCGTATCTGGACCTGCGACGGCTTGCACAAAAGATTCTGTTACTCCATTAGCGGCAAGCAGCGGAATGTAGAATGCGCAGTATACTGCCATGACACGAGGAGCGGATCCGGTTGAGAAAACGCGTGCGGCAAGTATGTCGATGAGGAGTGAAGTATAGTTTGTGGCAAGGGACAGGAAAAGAAGCGAAAGAAGGGTGTATAGACGAAGAAGAAGGTGGAGAAGAGTTAGTGCAGAGAGAATTGCGCCCTTTTGTGGAGGTTGATCTGCTTTATGTTTTTTTGTTTTTTTTTCCAATCAAATAAAAAATATTAAAAAGGGGTAAGTACACATAAAATAGAGTGAAAGAAGAGCAAAATAGAACTGACCTCCAGGAGACAAAGTTTTACTGAAAAAAACTCGGCTGGATTCTTCAATCGGCTGAAAAAGTAACCTGGCAACAATTGAACCATATTTCTCAACAAGCGAATAATCTCCTTGAATAGCTTCAGTAATAAAAGCAACCGAAAGAATTTTGTCCCCTTCGGTCAATATATGCTTGAAAATTCCTTGCTTGGCGAAAGTCCAAGTCAAATTTTTCAATTTTGGATCGAAAAAAGACTCTTTAAATTTACTTTACGAGTTTTGTTAATCGATGCTGGCGAAAATTAAATTTTGACGATCAGATACCTTTTTGAATCGCCATCCACGTGCACTTTTCTGGGAAACAGTAACGAAATTCCACACGGACTAACAATACCAGCCACAGAAGCATCGCGATACAAATTCAAGAAAAATCCAGTATATGAGAAAAGAATTACAAACGAATACACCATTTGTGCATATGCAAATGCGTAAATCGCAGATTGATCGTTGACTTTTCCATTTGAGTCCATGTTCATACTATTGGAACTCAAAAAAAATAAAACAACGAGGCATTTCGCAAAAACAGCTGTTCCTTCGATAGTGACTCTCAAAGAAAACCGCGAAGAATTGAGTGTGAGAATATAAAATGGTTCAGCCGCGAGTTCGACAACTGCAGCTGTGATGAAAATGGTTCGTGGATCTGATTCGCCGGTGAATGGAATTTTCAAGACGATCGAAACTATTGAGGCTACAACACAACCAATTGGAAGCGGCAACCAGGCGAGATTTATAAGCGTTTGGTGGGTTGTGAAATTCAAGATTTTGAATTGAGACGAGTTGGTGCCTGGTATTTTGTACGACGATGCTGCTGCTGGCACGCGCAGCAAAGCCATGCGAATACTTTCTCTGCGCTCAAAGACTCAGAAGTTGTTGAATGTGTTTGAACATTGTTTTCAACTATTTAGGTACCTGGAGAGAAACAGTATGGTCGATAGCAACAGTTCCATCTCCACGCCAACAATGCCCAGCACGGAACGTGTGATAAAGCGCAACGCTATTTGGTTCAGCACAAACGTTAACAGGCGTGACCAAACATTGAGCATCATCAACTGCCCAGCCCCTCGCAAAAAACTCATTATTTATACAAAATCCACACGACCAAAAAAAATATTTGGCATATGTCAGCGTAACACCAATGACTCATAAAAATTTGAAATATTATACACATAATCATAAACATTTAGTAGATGTATTTGCGCAAAAGATGTATTGTTGTTCCATTACAAATTTCCATTTCTGCGAAAATAAACCAGTTTCAAAAACATGCTTGCAATGACGGAACCATCAGCCAGCAGCAATCCCTGCACTGCAATTGACCTTACCATTGATTTTCAACTACAATTGAGCATCAGAGCTACAGCAACTATCTTTGAATTCCAGCACTGCCAATGATATCAAACACCTGTTACATATCAAATCAGTGTACATATGCAATTTCAAAGGACAAAAAAAGAGTAACCAGCTTCCAGGTCTGGAACTGTCATGCTCAGTCAACAATATTGGTGCAAAACTCTGGGATATTGTGCAACTTCACTGCAAATGAGCCATTAATGTTATTTGTTTTGATACCAGATATATGACATATCAATGGTCCCCAAAAAGTCATGCAAGATGTCAATGACATTGACCAATTTGTTGCTTTCAAAGACAAACAGGCAATTGATTGCATAAACTTTCCAGAATCAACTCAATGAAGGTTTTATCTGCCATCTTGCAAAAAAGCCTTCTGATAACCATCTACTGTTATTCTCTGAACATGGCTAATTCTACTACTTTCAAGGAAGCAAAAAAGTCTCTGATTGGACCAACACAAACTGACTGTGCAGGAACTGAGAATCAGGCTTCAATTTGTGCTATTGTCGATTGTTTGAAAGAGACTCATCAGAATCACTTCAAGGCCAAGGACATTCATTGGCAAATGTGGGCAACAGAGATGATTCAAGGAATACACATGGCCTCGACTGCAGGATTCAAGCCACCTTGCCAATTGATCGATTACTTTTGCCCTATTGCTTCAAATACAATGTTAATTCAAGAATCCCAAAGGCAAAATTTTGAAGGTGCATTAGGAGAGAACAGGAGGATTTTTGCTCAAGTGACAACTTTAAATACTGCTATTAAGTGATCATTTCAAGAATTGGAGGAATGTACAAATTCAATTATTGAGAATTTGAACATGTCTCACAGTATTATTCAGATTGCTGTGATTGCTTTTTAAGCACATTTCCATAGTTGGCAGCAGATGCTCTTTGGAATGTCCAGAATTTGTTAGATCTGGACCATTGATGGAACCATTAATATAATAAAATGTCTTTGAGTTTATTCATCATATCCACAAATTTTAATATCAAGAGAGAATCCCACTGCACGGTCAAAGCTAATACATGTGTACCCACGCTTCCTAAAATACCCTTCAAATGACAATTTCTGAAACAGCATTAAAACTTTACTCACAATAAAAAGAATATCTTCCTTAGAGCCCTCACCAGATACAGATTGCAATTTTGCTTTCATAGCCCCAAAAACAAGCTCTATTAGATTGAAAAATGGGCAATATGCTGGACTGTACACAATGTTTGCATCACAATGGATCTGAGCCATCTAATATCCAAAGCAAGTGTGAACCTGGAAACTGAAAGACCTTAGCTGACTTTGCAAACATAACACAGAATTCAGCAAATTTTGCTCTTGTGAATGTCCCTTCTGTTGAAAACACTTCAAAAATACCATTCAGCCCAATGAAACAGAGAGATATTCTTGGTTTTCAAATATATTTGCCACAATAAACTAGAGCTTGTCCACAAATCCCAAAACCTCTCTTGCAGAGCATATCTCTGTTATTGAACGAAACCTCATCTAAAAAAACAAGATTTCCCAGCATCCAATTGAAACTGCAGAGTTCCAGAGCAAATTGAACAATGTCTTTTGATAAAATTTGAATGGCCTAGTACTCAACACTTTCCAGGTCATGTTTGCAGAAGATAATATAATAAAAATTGTGGAAGTGCTGATTTTCAGGTGAAACTGATTCCTGAACCACTGCTTGCTCTCTTCAAGAAAAGAACAGGCTTTTTTGTATATAGATCTATATCCATTTAAACTTATCTGATCCAAATTTTTTGTGTACAATGGCCTTTTCCTTGCAGGTGAGAGACTGAACAGTCTCATATGCAATGCTGCATGATCTAGCACATCTCTCAAATAATTTGATTAAAGATTAAATTAAAGTTGGAGTAATTGTGGAGTCAAATTCAAGAATGAAAATAAAGAAGAATCAAAATTGCAAAAATGATTTGACATTTAAACCAAAGCAACAAGGATTTTAGAGCAGTTACATATAGATTGTGTTCCTCTTCCATGTGAAACACAACAAAGAGAACAATATATGATAATCATTCTAGATGAGTGGACTAGAAAACATGTTGCTTACTTTGTGAGAAACAAAGGTGTCACAGTACCCAAAATTATAGAAATCGTAAATAGAAGTAGTTGCAGAGGTTGATGACACACTGGAAAGTGAAGAATAACAACCAAATTACCCTTGTTATCTACACAAGCTGAGGTCTCATGTATGAATAACAAGTCCTGAGAGAGTCATTATGTATATATGTTACGTTACTCAATGATAAAGAAATGCTGTTTAATAAGGCAGCGGAAATACATACAAAAATATTGCATACAATGTTTCTTGTGTACTTTATCATCTTTACATGTTATTTCAGTGTCATGATCACTGTAGATGGCCTCTTGCAGTTGTTAGAGCATCTCAGTTATGATTAGAACTTGAATTCCAAATCTTTAATGAAAGCTTTGTATTTCAATTCTTATTTATTGTATACAGAAAATCAGTGGACTAATTATATTTGGCAGTGAATTATTCCAGACTGTTGCCACTGGTCATGGAATTTTAACACAACAGCAGACACTGGAAGAAACAAAAAGTAAGGCTGAAACAATTGCAAACAAAAAAAGAGTACATTGTCAGGCAAAAATTGACCAGGAGACTGCTTGTTTGGCTGAAAAAATCTCAAGACAATGGGATGGAAAATTAAGTAATGAAAGATGCTCAATTAAATACCACAATGGAACAAAATGGTTCATTTGCTCAGTTCAGACTATAACAAGGACCAACTGAATGCCCACAATCAAAGTTGCAAAAAAATTTGTTGATTTCATTTTATTATCCCTCTCTCATTGTTTGGAAGAATCATTCCTTTTTGCATCATTACTTCAAATAAAAAACTATCTTTTTCTTTATTTTCAACTCTCATATGCATGTGGCTGTGTTTTAATAAGGTTGTAAAGACATTTTTGTGTTGTTCAGATTACAAAACATTTGTTCCAACTTGAATCCATCAAGATCTTTTGTATACAAAAGGAGAAATAAAGTTTATATATATAATAATAATTACTTTTCTAAAGAATATATATATAAACACTTGTACAAATAGCTAACTGAAGAGACCTTTCATACTTGTCTCCATTTGGTCAAGTTTAATCAAGTTTATTGCAAAATATAAGAATGAGAAGTTGAAAATCATTGTGGATTTGAATACTGATAAATCAATACAGATTTGAATACTGAAATTTATGTTGTAGTTTGAATTAATTAAAATGCTTTATCTTGATCATTTATTCCTTTAGATGGCACAGAGGAAGTGATTCAAAGTGATTTAACTAATGATTTGGAATTTTTCATAAATTTAAACATTTGAAAAATGGATTTTAAACACATTTTTGAAATTTTTTAGAGATTGTAAATAAATAAAATATGCATCTGCAATTACTTTAAAGGAAGCATTGCTTTTTTTTACTGCATTGCAGTGTGTGATGCATGTTTGGCCCTTAAAATGTATAAAGATAGCATTGTAATGTATTAACCCAGTTTCTCATATAAGGTTTCCATAATAGATCAGCTAAGCCTCTTACACACTATCAAGCCATGGTGTAAATCTGATTCTGGTTAATTAACAAAACAACAATTTAAAGATGACAAACACAGGAGATTCTCACTTACCCAATGTTTGAACTTCTGGTTACAATCAAATCAGGAGTGGGAAATTTACCTACATTAAAGGCCATAACTGTAAAAACTTTACTGAAAGGTTTACTTTCTACATATTCCAATGTTAAACTGTATGAGTATAATTATTGTATTTGATGCCACATCAAATCAATTTCTCCCCTCAAACTCAAACCATTTTACCTGGAACAAGATCTGACAGGAATTTTACAGATAGATACAGTAACTTTTTCTGGACCCAAAATGAACCCGCCTATTATTATTTTTGTGTTTGTGAGACAGACAACTGCTCTTTGGAAACATTTTTTTTTTCTTTGGAATGGATTTGCTTGTTCTTGTGTTGGATCTGTTTCCATCGCCCGCAAATACACTTGCAGCGCGCGGATTGGCGCTGAATTCGGCTACATTACGCCGCATTATTGATCACGTGTATGTTACGTTTCGTACTTGTTTTTCTGCCGTTTTTTGGATATGTTTTGTGATTCACTTGAATTCACCAACAATCGAAACAACAGCCTCGTTTTCGTAAATGCACACTTGGCTTTGCGCTTCGATGCGCGCGTTGCAGCCGTTGCAGCCGTTGCTGGAGCCGGCGCGCACCTTGTTTTCGATTCAACTGGCCCAAACAACACCACTTCCACCCACAGCGATACCAATAAAATGACTCAACTGCCAGCAAATTCTGCTGGAATGTTTCGTCTATTTCGCAATGCCGATGCTGTTCTGATGAGCCGAATTACACAGCTTGTTTCCCAAGCCGACCGTGACGCGTCTGAAAATTTTGATAAACCCTCCTGTCTTGCAGCAGCCTTGTCTATTGCATTATCGTGTGCGTTTACCAACCTGACTTTATTTCTTACTTATCGACTTCAACTCAATCATTCTTCAGTCATCAATCGCGTGAAAAAAGCTCACACAGATCCAACCACACCTATAAACGCCCGCATCTTGACCATCTCCGTATCCCCCGACACTGCCGGCGAATATATTCCAATTATGAACTGTATTTTTGCCGCAAAGAAAGATGTTTGGACTTAAGCTTACCTTGATTGTGACAAAATGAGGACTAAATATTGAATTAGAATGTCATTATTGACGTTTGTAGACTGCTTGGTAATGATTCGTTGTTTCTATCCCAAACTGCGGCTTCAACTGGTGGTATTTTTGTAAAGGTCACAGATGTTGATAATCTTGTCACCGCATTAATGGTACATGCACTTTTTTTTTTGCTTTAAATTTTCTATACAATTTATTAGACTTTCATAGCATTCATTCTTGCCTGAACCATCAATACGAAACACGCTTTGCTTACCTGAAGAGTCCCAAGTAGATTTCCGAGCCAGTTGTTTTTGCCACAAAAAACCATGTAGCATTGCCTTTGTTTGTTCAGTCTGTTTGTCAAGTTGAGTTCCTTTTTTTTCTTTCAAATCTTATAATTTATGACCACTTACAATTAGTATTTTGCTCTCGGAGAGAAACTTGTTCAACATGTGGATCTACTCTTATTGTTCAATAAATTATTATTAACATTATCTGCCTTCATATCAGTTTTGTTTTGAGAAAACATGTTACAGAAACAACAAACAACATCTTCTACCACCTGCTCAGTGGTGAACACCAAGGCCATCAGAATTATTCCATTTGGAACTAGGCGAAACTAACTATAAACCATGGGAAATCAACAATAATATAGTCAGCTATAAATAGAATAATAAATAATAATAAACTCACTTTTATTTATTCTTTATTTATTTTAATTTGAATAAAAATAATAATAATAATAAATTTCATTTATTATTATTTCAATACATTACTTGTGCAAATCTCTCACCACAGAAACTTTTGAAGTTCAACAAGAAATGAGACCACAAAACAGGGTATGAATCAGAATTTTTCAAACTTTGATCAAAGCAAAAGAGTATACTTATCACTGATGTTGGTTTTTCACATGGAGGGGGAGCTTTAACAGCTTGATAGTAGATCAGATTGTAAAGGTAGAATTTGTGTTTTATTGTAAAATTATTTTCAAATTCATTCTTTTCCAAATTCATTTTGAGATTGATATTACTGATTCATTTGGAGGTCTGATATCACTGATTCATTTTATGATTGATATCACTTCCTTTTTTTTTGATTTTGTCTTGATTGTGAATCACATGTGCTTTTGTCTTAGAAATCATTTGCTTTGGCAAAAAGTATTGAAAAAATTATTAAGACTTTGAAATGAATTTATTAAGACTTTGACATGAATGAATAATTATGTGTGTTATTAACAGCTGGTCAGGCATTGTTGGTAACACATTGCATAATTGTTATATATTATATCCAGTTGTTTTATTTTAGTGACTTGTCATTATGCTTTAGTCTTTCAATATGTTGCCTAATACTTTATTGTAAAAACTATAGCACAATGTTGGGATTTTTCCTTGTAGTCTTGGCCTTTGACAAGTGAAATTACCCAATCTTAGTTTGTTTGTGGCCAGCACATAACTATCTATTGAACTGTCATGCAAATATGAAGTGAGTGTACATC
>JADGJH010000563.1:0-16749 GCA_027596945.1 Physocladia obscura
ATAAACTATTTTGTTTAACATTTAATATTGTGCATTCAGTTTGTATATCTAAATATAATTTCATTATATTTAACACAACCTCATAGCCAAGGCTTTGCATTTGCTAATTTTTGTAATAAAAAAATCAAGAAATTTTTTGTTTTTTGAGGTGTTTCATGTTTCATCAGTTCTCTGTATATTTTCCCATATCAGGCACTCTTGTGCTACATATAAAGAAAAAAAGTTCACTGAACAATCCACTGCACATCAGTCAAATTGTGAAGTTGTATATATCCAAGTGAAACCACTGTGAGAATCAATCAAATGAAAAACAGCGGGAGCAACTTACACTTTAAAGGGGATGTGGTTGACATAGGGGTGAAATAACCTCATCATACGTTCTCACTGCTAATCACAATATCAATCTCATAGTGGGGTTTTGAGCTCCCAATTTGACAATTAGCTGTTCGGCCAAGGTTTTGTTGTCACGGTATTGAGTCGATTCGCGTTGTTGAGTGCGGTACAAGAGTGCCAGATCTCCTTTTTGAAAACGACGTGATTTATGACAAAGTTGTGAACAATTTCAGTGGCAAAACTGGACGGACTTAAATCTATAACAGATTCACATTAGTTTCATAGAGAGCACTATAAAAACAGTCCAACTTTCGATTAAGCCACAAACCAACATTCTTGATTCAATAAATTGTCATTCATCTTGGTCTTGAGAAACTTGCTGTCAAGTGAAAGCCAAAGTCTACCTGAACTTAAATAACATGCTAGAATCAGGGCATCTGAGAGTTCCAACGGCATTCTCTAGAATCCAGTCCAGCAGCTCGGCGGCAACCTCATATTATTAATCTCATGAGATTGAAAAGAGGAGAAACAAACCCCGGACCGCACGCGCACATAATTAACACGATCTTCCGCAGGCACCTTCAATCCAACGCCATTTTCAACATAATATTTAAGAACAACATTCCGCAACATTCAATTATTGAATTGAGAAACGTTTTAACATTGATTTTTTTTCTTGTGAGAGGTCGATATATAGTCGGTATAAAGATTTCAAACATATATGAATGCGATTTAGCAAGTTAATTTAATGAAGTTTTGAATGATTGCCAAGAATGACTGATGGCAATTATCTGAGAGACTGACACGACAGAATCGACAACTAGAGCTCGCTTTGATGGCGAAACCTGAGTGTTAGTTAAGAAGATACTCAAGGTAATTGGCTATTGATCCGACACTGTTTCGACATGTTATGGTATTTGGCTCTTGTGTCGACTCACAAACGATGAAGATGATACGACTGCGGTATTAGTGCTGGTCAAGAGTATCTGGATTCAGAGTGTTGAGGCTGTCGTTTTGTGATTGAAACAGCAGGAGCTGCTTCCTGGTATAAAATGGCCTGTCGGATTTTTTCAAAGGAAGAGATTTCAAGAACGACGGATGATGGAAGAGATTTCAAGGAGGAAAAAGAATTTGTTTTATTTTTGGAACAGAACAGAGTTAAAAAGTGATCCACAGTCACATTCCAACAAAGTCTGTGCTGGTGGACTTTTTGTATTTTCAGGCGTTTTCAAATTCCGTCAACGAAGAAGTCTTTGACTGGTTTACATGAGCTTTCGCAGCATGTGGGCAGAATCGAAAATAGTATTTTGGCCACAGTTGAAAGTGAATGAAAATGAAAAAAAAAAACCAAGAACAGACACATATATCAACAAATCGATTATTACCTTTTTTTTTCCATTCTTTTACTTCAAGTTTCTCAAAAACGAGTTTTGACTTTGGTGATTTCTTTCGATTTCCCACCATATTTTTTTCTAGTACTTCGAAACTAGTGAAAAAAAGCAATCAATGTTGACCTTGCGTTGCAGACAATGGCAAAAAACGCACTTCAACAGAATATGGAAGTTGAATTGAATAAATTTTTTTTCAGGGGTCTTTTATAATTTGAATTCTCAGGTACAATGATGTTGGTGTGACTGTTCGCATTGATCAAGATGGTAATTCTTCAGTTATAGCAGCAGCTGGCAGCGGATGGATATTATTGTTGAATCTGGCTATGAAAATGAGAGATGCATAGCAGTTTTTCCTTTGTTTCTTCACCTTTTTGCTGTTCGTGTTTTGTTTCAAGAAATTTGGTTTTCATTTGAGGGTATCATTACAAATTCTTCACACATAATTGTTTGCGTGTTATCACATCAAGCTCCAAACGCAAAAAAGATCGAGCTTATTTTTGCGTGTTTTTCTTCACACATAAATATCAATGATTATTTCATAATACCCCTGCATTTGGTCCTTTATTCCGAAGACACTGACATTTCAAAAAATCTTGGGTGGAGATTAGTCACATTTACGATGAAACAAAAAAAATTATTAAAAAAGAAGATTCAATGTACTCACCCCAGCGCAAATTGCAAAGATTGATGCGAGATTTTCGAAATTTTAGTTCACGCAGATGAGCATCTCCGCCGAAAACAACAAAATTCAAATTAGTAATAAAAAAAGGAGAGGAACAAGAAAAAAATTTTTTTTCAGGTGGAAAGATTTTGAAACCCTTTTTTTCATTTTTCCGCGAATGTAGCGTCTTGTAGTTTTGTTCTATCCTTTGATAATTTTGATTTGATGCATTTAATCTGTAAAAGCGAGTAGAAGCAGAACATGTAAATAGGTCCCAGAGAGAGCTATATTTGGGTGTGTCTGCCTCATGGGATTTTTTTTTGATTAAAAAGGGTTGTCGAATGAATTTTCTAAATTCTGCATTGGAAATGAAAAAACAACCTATTACAATGCAGAAATCCAGTAGCAGTGCATTGTTTGATCCATTGTAAAGATGCTTTCAAAAAGCAATACGCAGTTTCGGTACCTTTATGCTGTACGGCTAAAGCCATTATTACAAAGATCTCTCCGGTGACGAACCGACAAATCACGTGGCCCAACTAGAAAAAATTCAAAAAATTCAAAGAAAAATTCAAAAAAATATAGTGGAAGGAAAAGGTATAAAGAGGGAGGCACAGAATCCCTGTTGAATAATATCTTCCCTTATCACTTTCACAGCACAGAAGCGAAATAATGGGATCAAACACCTTCAGTATTCTTATTTCGATCACTGCTGGTCTGGGTGGTCTCCTCTTCGGTTACGAAATTGGAGTCATTGGGTTAGTTTCTTACTGCGAAGGACACATTAACAGTTAACTGACATCTACTGCACACAGACAAGTCTTGCAGATTCAGAACTTCATTGACACTTTTGGAACCGCTGACCAGAACACGAATGCCTGGGTGGCTTCCTTGTTCCAGCTGGGATGTGTTTTTGGCGCTGCTGCCTTCTCTATCTTGGCAGATACCTTGGGTCGTAAGCGGTCCATTATCGTGTCTGGAACTATATTTGCTCTCGGGGGTGTCCTTCAAGCTGTTGGGTCTTCGCTCGCACTTCTCCTTGTTGGAAGACTTGTCTCCGGCTTTGCTATTGGTATTGCCTCGATGGTTGTTCCCGTTTACCTCGCCGAAACTGCTAGTACTTCCCAACGTGGAATGATTACAGTTATTTACCAACTCATGATCACTATTGGTATTCTTATTGCTGCCATTGTAAACACGATTATCATCGAAGCTAGTGGGGGTGTTGATGCCGGCAAGGACTGGCCATGGAGACTTTGCATGGGTATTCAAGCCGTTCCATCTGTCTTTTTGATTATTCTTGTCTCTTTCATTCCATTCTCTCCACGTTGGTTGGCTGAGAAAGGTCGTCATGATGAGGGTCTCGAAACTGTTGCGAAGCTCCGTGGACTCACTTCATCTGATGCTGCTGCCATTGAGGAATACCAGTTGATTAAAGACAATGCTGAGTACGAGGCTACTGTTGGCAACGCTGGATGGGGTGAAGTCTTCTCCGGCTCCAACCGCCGCCGTGTTGCCATCGGAATGGTAAACCAAGCATTCCAGCAGCTCACTGGTATTAACGTTATCTTGTACTTTGGGCCGACTTTGTACAAAAATCTTGGATTCTCAGCGACGGTCTCAACCGAAATTATGCCAATCGTTTTCGACTTCATTAACTCTGTCTGCACGTTCCCAGGAATGTATGGGATTGACAAATTTGGTCGTAGACCACTTCTTCAGTGGGGTGCTGTGGGTATGGCAGTTGCACACTTTTGTGTGTTCTTTAGTGGTCAAGCAGCAGTCGATCAAGGTAGTAGCTCTCTTGGCGGTCTGGCGTTGTTCTTTGTTGCAGTGTTTTACTTCTTCTTCGCTTCTACTTGGGGTCCAGTTGTTTGGTCTTACCAATCTGAAATCTTCCCATTACGTGTCCGTGCCAAAGGGACAGCCATTTGTACTATGACGAACTGGGGAGCTGGTTTTATTATCACTTGGGCTTTTCCACAGGTTCAAAGTGCATTGCAAACTAAATCTGATGTGTACTGGATTTTCTTCAGTTTCTGTGTCGCCATGGGTGTTTGGACCTACTTCGCTGTTCCTGAAACAAAGGGTTTGAGCCTTGAAGAGATTGGTGCTGTCTTCGGAGACAAAACTGTAACGTCTGCTAACCCGGAGATTGTTAAAAGTGACACTAAGGCTTGAAAATAGTTCTTTGGAAGATGTTCTTAAAAAATAAAACATTGACATTAGATGTAGTTGAAACACCTTCATGACTTTCAAAGATACCCAAAAACTTCGAACGAAGGTAACAAGTGTATCAAAACAGGTATCACCAATGGACATTACCCCCAAAAAATTAGAGACTTGGGGAGAGACATGAAAATTTGAGCATGTCTGATCAACGATGTGTTGGAGAAAACTGGCAAATATGATGTGTGTGCTAGGAAGCGTATAAAAATATGGATAGCGCAATGTTGTGGAGCACGTCAGTGAACTGCAAACGCATTCCGACGCCCCCGATGTAGTTACTGACAGGCACAATGTACCAGTTGTGCGCAATTGTGCGGCGAATCACATCTCGAACCTTGTGTTGACAAAAGACAACATTAATGAACCAAGTTTCGGGCTATTTATGCCTGTTTTGAATGAAGACTACAAAATTGCTAGGGGAGGTCAAGGGGCAGCTTTTTTTTTGTTTTGGTTTTCCTGAAACTAAAACACAAAAAAGACATAACAAACAAAACAGTCTTCGTGGTTGATTCAATCCCTGTATTGCGCCCCGCCTGTCAGACTCCCAGAATCGCCGTCAACGAGGCGTCCAATATCGTTACAACAAATCCTCGTCGCTCAATCGCGGCCGGTGAACAACGAAGGCAACTGCTCGCCTAATGACAGTGGCCCTGGCAAGCGCAGCAGATACATAGGTGGACTAGCCGGACAAGCGATGCAACACGCGACGCTGCGGCAACGAAATCAACGGCAGTTTCTTTGCGAACCTGGAAAGTCGGCGAGAAAGCCATCACCAGACAGAGTAGGTGCATCAACAAAAACAAAAACAAAAACAAAAACAGCCAGCACGAAGAACAAGAAAAACCCCAAAGTCTCTTATCTTGCGTAGAATATTTTAAAATAAAATAATATTTCTGATTTCTAATTTCAATTGAGTTTTTTTTTTTTTTTTAAAACAAAACGGCAGGCAAACAGTATACTGAATCCAGCACAGATTCAAGCAAACCACCATATCTGCTACTGCCAATTGCTTATAAAACATCCTATCTGCTACTGCCATGGCTTTTTTATTGCTTTAGAGCTATGTAAGCTGGTGACAAGGCCCCTGATAATGTGATGCTAAACCTGCCTAATGAATATTCTATTGATTAGTATCCAGCTACAGCAATCATGGTTCTTTGTACTTTCCTTAGTTATAGCTGTTGTTTTTCTGTGAGTTGAAGACAAATTAATAATGAATAACTCCATTCTCAACTTTCACATTTAGTCATCTTTGATATCACCTAATATTTGTGCATCAAATACTGGCATCAGCTGAGGCCAGTAAGCAGTGGAGAGTCATTGACCCTTCAACATCTGCATTAAACAATTGAAACTCACCACAGCAAAGCAATGGAAATAGGTCCAGAACAAACTCAGGAGATGTCTAAACCCTGGTTAGGTCCTGAGAATAGCTAGGTAGCATCGTTCACTCTCTGGAGATAAATATAATAGATAAGATAAATAGAAACAGGTAAGTATGGTTAATAAACACACACACAATGTTTTCTCTTTTTCCAACTAAGATACCAAGTCCTTGTTCTGGCACTGCCAGCAACAAGAACCCTTTGCTTCACACCCAGGCTGCACTCTGTCAATGAATGCATCTAGGGTTGCATCATCACCCATTGCCCTGGTTGCCCAACTGTGTCCTGTCCACATGGTGGTATACTTTTTCACAAGCTTATATTAGCTGCTCCAATTATGAGGCAGTCTGCTCCATTTCTGGCAATGCCCATGCCTCCTAGTCCTGGGGAATATGCCTCCCAAAGGATGGTGCACTACTCTAGGATATCCACTAACTCATTCCACAGCATCGCTAGATTTGTCCCAAGTGCTATGGAAGGCAGGGGGTGGAAAGAGTAAAGAAAAGGTTGGCACTTACTCCTTGAGCTGCTGTGAGTCCAGTACAACAGCTCCAAGGGTCACTCTCATGGTGGAAGACCTGCAGTGGTGCAGAGACACCAGTTGAGCTCAATGTACCACTGGCCTTGCAGAGCTGTTTGCATCCTGCAAACAACATGCCATTTTTCAGAACATCTTCAATTTATTATTTTAACTTCAAAACCTAAAGAAAAACAAAACAAATTAATAAGAAAACCCAAAACATGAATAATCAAAAAAGAACCAAACAAACAGACAACCAATAAATAAATAAAATTATATACAAAATATAAATAAACAAATATATAAATAAATACAAATATTAACAAAATAATTATCAGATAAAGTCAAGGAGTTTTGAACAAACTCAACCATCATGTGAGAATCTCAAAACATCAATGCTACTGGCCATTACAGGCAATGCCACAATTTGGAAGGTGGTTGCAGAGCATGCAAAGGCACAGGTTGACTGTGTCAAAGCACAAATGAGAGAGTTGCAGACTGAAATGACTGAATTGCAAAAATTGCTGAAGTTGGAATGCAGATTGTGCAACAACCAAAGGCTTAAATCAGGTGCATAATTTGCCAAATTCTACAGCACAGAGAGAACCTTTAAGCAGAAGTCATGTTGGGAAAATTGGTAGCAGTATGGACAGTTGCTTGGTACCAGGACTAGAAACAGGCCAGGTCTTGTGGGCAGATGAGTACAAAACCAAACATGCAAGCTTAAATGAGAATGAAGTCAGCTTACCTGACAATGGAACAAATCCTCCTGACAATTTGAGCAGCACTGAATTGGACCGGAATTATGTGTCAGGATTCTGTAGATTGGCAAAGGCATACCTCAAGCAGGCAACAAATGGTGTTGAAGTATGCCCAACTCTGTGGTGAGATGTGTATTACAAAACAAGTATAAATCTTCATTAATTTAAAATTTATTTGTCTCTTCTCAAATAAAAGAAATAAATTGTTTGTCTTAAGTTTATTTCAATAAAGTTTAGATATAAAAATAGCTTTATTTATGGGGAGTTGATAAAGCAAACAATCTTTATGAAAAGATTAAATTGATACTGTTTCAACTGATCTGTTATTCTTACTGTGATACACTACTGCAGATGTGCCAACAGAATCAACAGAGAACCATTGAGAAGAAACTGGTATGTTCACTAGTTAATATAGTAAGAGACCCACTCAACTTACTATAATGTTCAAATGCCTGGAAACACACACTCTCCTGGATCATCCTACACAAGAGCATGGCTTGTGTAGTAGACTAGGGAAGAGAGTAAGAGATACTCTGCAACATACAAATCATTTGAACATAAGGATTTTCATAAATAATTGTATTAGGAATCAATAAAAACATTTAGAAAATGTAGAAAAGACAAAAGACAGGTGCAAGATACTATGGATGCATCCACAGTCTCTTGTATCAACAGATCTGAATATGTTGATGGCCACAGCACATGTATTCACTGTTTGCACAGTCAACTTTAGTTTATTAATAAAGATATTAAGCTATTTATTAAGTAAACAGAACAGTGATTTGTCTAAGGTCAACAAAAACTAAGAGAAGAAGCCAACTGCCATTCACTATAACATCAATCATTTTGATTTATAACTAATGACAGAAAAACCACATTGGTTTGATTTTTCTCAAACATATTTTCATTGAAGAGGAAAACTCAAAGATGCCTTATACTGCTGTATTTCAAAACATTTCAAATTCAGAAGCATCTCAAAGAACAAAATGGAAGAAAGAAACTACACAAAAAAGACTATAAGGAGATAAAGAGGGCCCTGGATTTAGGTGTTAATGTAGAATCTTAACAAATAAAAATTTTCTCAACTGTCAAATTTAAAGTCTACTATCAAGTCTTTGATAATTGTTTTCCCCCTACTTGCTGCCCATTCTGCATGCTTCATGCCTTTTTCTTTTCTTTTTTCTAGTTTATTTTGTGTTCTTTCAATAAAATTGGCCTTTGGGGTGTCTTAGCAGCCCTTTTTTTGCCCAGAAACCTTCTTTGAACAATCAACTCAGCTGGTTGAAGTTCAACTGACATTGCTTTAAACCAGTCTCTTGTTGCTTTGTTGAATCTGGATTCCATATTGTGCAAAATATCCAAATGAGAGCCATGTTTTGCAGATGACAATGCTGTTGGCTTCAGTATAGTTTGATGCACTGGGGATACTAAGTGTGACTCCAGCAATGCCACATAAAATAAGTACACTTTCTTTTTTTTGCCTGCTTGTGACTTCAGTCAACTTGTTTGAAACACAACAATCATGTTTGTGCTACTGGAGAGCATGCAGATGTGTAACATACGGGTATAAATTGCAACTTTATGCATCCATCCTCACACAGAAACGGTGATTTCTCTGGCTCTGCGTTCTTCAGGATGCATTTGTTTTTCGCTGAAGAGCATTAAAGCTTCAAATCATTTCACTTGAGTATGAAGCAGCAATGAGCACAGCATTGGGGAAGTTGATATATTTGTTTCAAGAAAAAAGGGAAGCGGATAATGGGGCTCCGGCAGATCAGCGAGAGAATCATACTCTGGCATCTTTACAACACTTTCCAAAGAAGGAAATAAAAAATCGGGAATGGGCAATTCGGATGTTCGAGCAAGAACTCCGTCGAATCCTGAAAACTTGCCAGAATCAGACGACGAAGACGATCATTTTCAGGATGCTGTTGACTTTGCAGGTATTACTATACACAAAAAGAACTAAGATAGCTTTGCAGAAAAAATAATTTATATAAAACTAAACATTATTTTTTACATATTATTTTCCTTTTCAAGAAACCATTGATGTGGAGGATAACTTTGTTTCGGTGATGTTAAAAGGTGATTGAATCTTTTAATGACACTTGGATTGAACACAATTTCTGTTTAAAAGTGCCCGACAGTGAAACGTCATCAACAAGATCAAATATTGACCCAACAAAAGAGCGTCTACAAAGAAGAATTACGTCAATGGGAATATTGGGAACCCGCAAAAAGACAATGTCGGCGCCCGCAAAACCAATCGTCAATATGACACTGCTGCGCGCAAATGCATCAGATGATGCTCTTCTTGCTGATATTTTAGAAGTCGAGGTTGCGCTGGAGATGTTTTTGAACAGTCAATTCAAGGAAGCTGAAGATTTACTTCTTCCAAAATATGGTCAGGTACAAAAAAACATTATAGAAATCACATCCCGCAAATAAAGTTCTTTTTATTGATTTCATTATTTTTTCTTGTTAGTCTTTGTACTTTACTGAGGGTGTAGCACTTCTTCGTATGTTGCGTGCCGTGATGACCTTCGACCCAGACGATATGAGTAATGCTACACAGTCCCTAGGCTACGCGTCAGAAGTCGCGAACGTATTACGTAAAGTCGACAGTAATGGTTTCTTGGGAATAATTAGTACTGCTGCGTATGTAATCACAGGAAATAAAGGCCCAAACCATCTTTCTGGAATGACTCGTGTTCAAAAACACGCCGAGCTCGTTTATGCTGAATGCAGCTGTATTCAAAGCCTCCTCAAATTGATCGCAAATACAAATCTTGTCAATTTTGTCAAAGAAGGAATCCAGATGCGAGCATCGTTTACTATCATCAAAGCTTGTTTTCGGTTTCTGGAAAAACTTTATGAAGAAGAAGGCGTGGAAGGATTTTCAACGCATCTGATTGACGAGCACTTTACCAGCGGCGTTATAATGACTGCGGGCTTGTTTGCTCTGACCTTGTCGTTTCTTCCTGAAAAAATTATTAAAGGTCCATCATTATAGTAATTAATTATCTTATTTTACTAAAAAAATAATAATAGTCTTTGAGTTAATCGGATTTCAAGGAGATCGAGATATTGCACTTGACAGATTGTCTACTGCAGCTGAATGGCCTTTCACCCCATCAATATTTGTGACTGGCAATCCAAAATCCCAAGCAAAGTTTAAATCATGTTTCCCAACGCCTCCACACAAAGCAGGGGGTGCATCTGGAGGTTTGCGAAAGCCCTTCAGTGAGCTTGCACTGTTTTCATATCATATTATCCTTGCATCTTTGAATCCTCTTCCAGATTGCAACCTTCCTCTCGCATCAATGCACTTATCAAAGTGCCTCGAAAATCGCAATCAAAGTTTTATTTATCGCGCTCTACGTGCCAGAATGCTGGAAACAGAAGCAAAACCCTATCTCGCAGAAATAGAATATACTATTGTTATTTCCCTGCAAAAAGACTACCATCAACTGTACCACGCGTGCCTTTGGGACATGGGAATATGCCAGATGGCTCAAGGAAAATGGTCCATGGCGTATGATGGGTACACTATTTTGTTTGCTGAGAGTAAGTGGACACGGGCTGTTTACCGATACATGCAGGCGGTGACGCTTTATACACAGAATCCAGCCGACACGACACGCGTGTCTCAGATGATGGCCGAAGTTCCGAGTCTTCTGAAAAAAATTGCCGGATTTAGCATGCCAATGGAAAAGTTTGTCAGTCGAAAAAGCCGCAAGTTTTTACGGCAAGAGAATCGGTTATTGCTACCTGCGTATGAGATTTTGTATTTCTTTCATGGAATTGTGATGACGAGTCGAGATGTGCTAGTACGTCTTGTTGAAGATACGACTAGGATTTTAAAAGAGTTGGAGGAGAAAACAAAGTATGAAACATACTATGATGATTTTTGCTTGGCACTATTTATTCGGGCTGTTGCGGAGCGGGAAATAGGATTTCCTTCTGTTAAAACGCTGGAAGAAATTAAAGTTCAAGTTGCGCTTGGTCGTTCGTATAACTCAAAAATGTTTGCTGACTCGCGAAGTTCACTTACTTCTGATCCATCTGATGTGGATATCAATTATCTCAAAAGTAGTATAAATGGCTTTAAAAAGTTGATATCCGAATCGCGAAATATTGTGTTGGACCATTGGATGCTGTTGTTTGGAAGATATGAGCTTGGTTCACTGTATATGCGTATTGGACAGTTCAATATGGCGAAATGTGAGTTCGAAGCTGCACAAAACAAAGGAGTTGCAAAGGGAGACGAAGACATTTTTGGGTTCAAGAAATCAAGCTTGGAAAATATGCTGCAAGTGCGATGCCATAATGCGTTGTTAAAGCTGAGGGCTTTGGAAGAGAATTCACTTTCTTTAATATTTTGAACAAAAAATGTCGTATGCACGGATTGATGAACAGCAAGAACAGCTTAACAATAATGACAACGATATTAACGATTTCAAAAGCACGGCAACATCCGTAGGTGCGACTAATATTCTCACGTCAGCATTACGCCGCGCGTTATCACCCAAGCCAGTCGAAAAAGCTGGAACAGCAACAGTAAAAACTGGAACTGGAACTGGTCTGGGTCCAGGCTCCGCTCTGATGCACGAAGCTTTCTCTGACGAAGAAATCTGGCGTCCGTCACCTCCGCAAACTCCGCGTAAAATCACTGCCAAAATGCTCCTATCGGGCTTGGATGGCAGCATTGATGATGACGATTGGGACGATGGGTTAGGTTCGGCAAAAAATGCTATCGTAAGCGATGACCATGCCGACGATGCTGAAGCTGCATATTTTTCGTATATGGTTCGCATTTTTTGTACTTTTACTGTCACTCATCATTACTTTGAAGAAGGCAAAGCCACGATTCAAATGTCACCCAAAAGTGTGGTTGTGGAATAATCGCAAACTAATTGCTCTTGTCGTCGTAACAATGGCTGCTGCGAGTGTCATTGTGACACTTGTGGATTTGAGACTCCGCCGTTTTTTTCCTGGTGGCACTGTGATTCCGTTTCAGCAGAGTGTAATTCTAATATCTATAGATGGTTTTCGAGAAGAGTATCTTGGTCGTGGATTAACTCCTAATTTGGTTGCCCTTGGTCTGTATTTATTGTATCAGTTGTTTCCAAATGGCACTAAAACCAAAGGTTCAGCGGCCTCTGGAATATCTGCTTCATTTATGACGCCGTCATTTCCATCCCTGACATTTCCAAACCACTATTCGATTGTTACTGGTTTATATCCAGAATCTCATGGCATTGTTGGCAACATTTTTTTCGATCCAACCCTAAACGATACTTTTGTCTATGTTAACCCAAAAAGTAACGGGGAATCAAAATGGTGGGGCGGCGAACCGGTTTGTTTTATTTCCTAAATATCGAAAACCACATAATTTCTCGTTTTTATAAGATTTGGGTCACTGTAATCAAAGCAGGCTTGAAAAGTGCGACTTGCATGTGGCCGGGAAGCGAAGCTGTTGTTCATGGAAGGCGCCCAACTTATTATCAGCCATACAATTCTTCAATGTCAAACACCGACCGTGTCTTTCAGCTTCTCTCTTGGCTGTCATTGCCACTCGAATCACGACCTGCTTTTTTTACATTATATATGAACGACGTGGATTCTGCAGGGCATCAATATGGACCTACTTCAGCAGAAGTTAATTTTGCATTAAAATATGTCGATGATATAATTGGTGATTTGACGCGGGGTGTTCTTGCTGTTCAAGGAGTTCCTAACTTGCAAGCAGGAAAAGTTAATTTTGTTATTGTAAGTGATCACGGAATGGCTCCTGGAAATCCAATCGAAAATTTTATATTTTTGGATGATTATGTGGACGAGAGCTTATTTGAACTCGTGAACAATGTCGTTGTGTCGATATATCCAAAGAATTCCAACGGTTTCTCGCTAACTATTATTATTATTACTATTATTATTGTTATTATTATGCATTACAGCTGTTGCTTACTCTACTATTTTATTCTAAAAGATACACAGAAAATATTCCAAAATCTTCAAGACGCAGCAATAGCATCTGGTCATTGGCATGTTTGGATGCGTGAATCTGTACCCTCATATTTTCATTATTCCAACAGTAATCGAATTGGACCGATTGTAGCTTTACCAGATGAAGACTATGGACTCACACTTCGCTCACAGTTCACAATTGTGCAATCATTAAAGCCATACAAACTTGGCGGTATGCACGGCTACAACAACACAAATATTAATATGCGTGCTATTTTTGTGGCAGCAGGACCCGCGTTCAAGTCGTCTGGACGTGTTATTGATGGAAGCGGTAGCATTTGGGAAGAAACTCCAGATTCTGAATTGGGCGTTGATGGAAATGGGCACATTGTGGCTGCACATGGTGGAGCAGCTATTGGTGGCTTTGTTTCAAGCACTGTGAAACGTCAGCAAGGTGGCAAAGTTGCAGTTTTTGCGGGAGGTGTTGCAAAAAAAAACGACGGCGCTCATACCATCCAAGAAAACAATGGCCATAGTAAAAAAGCTGGTATGTCAAACGAAGTTGGTTTCGGCCTACCGAGCGATATGGCCATGCAAGTTTTGCCAGGATTTCAGAATGTGGAAGTGTATAATCTCATTGCAAGAGTTTTGGCTATTCCTTCAAATTTATGGGCACCGAACAACGGATCAGGATCTGGAATGAGTTTATTTGATCCATGGCTAAATATTTAAGCGTAAATAATCAAGACTAAAATAGAAAATCAAGGAGGTTTTTTAAAATTGAAGTATTTGATAAAAATAAAATGGAAATGTTTTATTGTTTTTCTACTGCGGAACAAATTGAAAAAAATATTTCAAAAGTTTTGAAAAAAAAACATTGAATTTCAAAGAAATGTATGTAATTGACTAATGGACTATAATGGTCTGTTCCAAACTGATATAGTTACATTATAAACCACCCAGTGTAGACAGAATGGGTCATATCCAGCACCCTGACCCTCTTCTATGACAGATTGCATGGTCATTGCTGGAAGGTGAAACCATCACAAAAATGGCAAATTGCCTGTTTGTCAATGATATGTTAGCCTGTTGCACTTGGAAATATTACACAGCCTTTACAACAATTTGAAATCCATTTATAAAAGTGAAAAGAAAAAAGCAGACTTTGGAGAGACAAGTTCTTGTATGTATGTGAGTTTTTAATATCTATTGTTAAGCAACACAAAACAGCATATTGAGGCATTGATAGCTATTAGAAAAGATTGGTACATTAATGAACTGGTTGAAGAAGCATATTCAGTCTCTGGTAAGCAAGTTAGTATTCCTACAATGTAGCATTGCCAACTTGGGTTCAATCATAAACAAGTAAGCCAACTGAAAAAGGTTATATAAATCAACAAAATTCTTTATTTTTCTAAAACGCAGCTGTCAGTTGCTGCTTCAGAACAATGAAATTGATTAGCTATCAAATTTTCATTGGCCAATTTACACCAAATCAACTCATTTTTGCTGATGAATCTGCTGTGAACAAGAAAACATTACGTCAATGTTGGGGCTATGGATGGGGTGGCCTGAGAGCAAGAATAAATGCTCCATTTGTGCTGGAGTTGGCCATTCTGTTGTCATTACAAGGGTCTGAAATCATTTTTAATCAAAGAAGAAAGGATGCATGCTGAAAATTTCTGAGAATGGTTGACAGGATTTGGTATGCATGAATTTTACTTATTATATTTTATTATGACTGTCAATATTTTTGTTTGCCATAGCTTCCAAAGATGAATGTGTTGAAGTTTCAATGACTCTGTGGTAAGAGTTAATGGAATGAAACAAGCAATGCAAACAAAAATAATAGAAGATATTTTCTTATTATTATTTTGATCCAAATTAAATAAATAAAAATAAATAAATAGTTTTATTTTTATTATTTTTCAAAGAAAACAAACTGCAAACAGCAAGATCTGCCGCAACAGTGCAAAACAAGGAGTGTGACGTCAGTGCTCCATCCACAGGATGCAGCACTGATGCACTCAGCACTGGGCATCTATCAAGCAAAGACCCATGTTAAAATTCCATGACCAGTGGCAACAGTCTGGAATAATTTATTAATTCTCTGAGTTCAATAAATAAGAATTGAAATACAAAGTTCTCATTAAAAATTTGGAATTCAAGATCTGATCATAATTGAGATGCCCTAACAACTGAAAGAGGCCATCTACAGTGATCACCACACTGAAATAACATGTAAAGATAGTAAAATACACAAGAAAACATCATACACAACATTTCTGTATGTTTTTCAGCTGCCTTATCAAACAGTATTTTCTTTATTATTGAGTAACGTAACATATACACATAGTGACTCTCTCAGGACTTGTTATGCATACATGAGACCTCAGCTTGTGTAGGTAACAATGGTAACATTGTAATGATAAAAGGGATAAATAAAGCTGCACTTTTGGCCAAGGGCACTATTGGAACAACAGCTCACGCTGCTGTAGTGGTACTCTGCGCAATGTGCCACAATGGGCTGTAAAGATAGAAATATTTTTATTACTCATTCACAATTGATGCTAGGAGATGCTGGAAGCCTAGAAATGGCTCTGTATTAATTGTATGTACTTGTGACAACATGTTGTATGTTTCACAAGTGATGGATTGATAGCCAAGTTTTTCTGAGTGCTCTAACTTTGAAAATTTGCATGAAAAAATGAAAAAATTGGTGCCACCTACCAGAGCTTGATTAAAGACACCGCTGGTATCACCAAAAGTGACAAATAGAGCATTTGCCACTTAACTAAAATGCCAGGTGACCAATCAAGCCAAAGTGCCACCAAGACAGTGGAAAATGTATTAAAACCATTGGTTTCTTTTCTGAAATAGTCACAAGTCAATAAAATTATATCATCTCTAAAACCCCTTGTTACACATGGCAAATCAACAGAGTCATTTCAATGTGCGCCCACATTTGAGGCAGTCTTTATGTCTTGTAACAGCACCAAGAGTCCACCTCATTATTGTGTTTTGTGTCTTTTGAATAATTCTAGTGTTTGACTTCAAGTAGGGTCAAATCCCATCTTTCATCTCAACTTGGATAGCACCAGCAAAGTTTTCAAGACTGCTGTCAAGTTCTTGTTTGCGAATCTGCAGCCAAGTTTTCTCAGGTAGTGCATGTGGTGGCTTAAGTGGGGGTCCATAGGGCAACTGGATATCTGGAGGTGGTACCAATGGAGCAGTTGAATGGTCAAGAAGTGTTGGTTTTTCACATGGAGGGGGAGCTTTAAAAGCTTGATAGTACATCAGATTGTAAAGGTGGAATTTGTGTTTTCTTGTAAGATTGCAATGCTCTTGCATAGAATGTATCTAGTGTAAAAAGGGTCTGAATCCTGTTTGAAAGAGGAACTTCCAATAAATGTAGTGATTACTTTTATTGTTAACTGATTGTAATATTTGTTTATTCTCAAAGCTGCATTGTTGTGTCAGGACAATCAAATGCATTGTG
>JADGJH010000564.1:0-16714 GCA_027596945.1 Physocladia obscura
ATATTTTGGGGCAAAATTTGATGTGTGACTGTGCTTCTGCTTTTGTTGTGACTGCTTTTTCTTTATGACCCTCTCTTGCTAAAAGATCAGCTGCCTCATTGCCTGCAATACCTGAGTGTGCTTTGACTTTAGTAAAACTACTGGAGGTCTTTCTCTATTTCTAGCTATCTGAGCTGTAATTGCAGTACCATATGCATCTTCTTTTTTCCATAGGTCTCTTTGTTGCATTTGCCGGCCTTGTTTCTGTAGTTTGTTGTATTCTGTGATTACATTTGCATTATCTATCATTATTTCTGCTTCTCCTACAACAATTAAGGCAATTTGAGATGCAATTCTTTCAGTTTTAGTGAAGGATGCCCATCTATATGTTTTAAAGCTAATATTTTTGCTTTTGTTTCTGCCACTGTTGACATGTACACCTCCTGCCATGCTGGGAGTGCCATCTTTGTTTGTGATGTATGAACCATCACTGTATATTTGATTTTTAGTGATTTGACTGCCATTATTTGTGCCAATTGTGTTAAAGTATTTCTTTGCCTGCATTTTCCCATCTTCCCTCATTTCATCAGTAATTTCTTCTGCTTCCCTGTAGTTTATGTCTATATTTTCCAGTATAATTAGTGTAGGTCTTATTGATTGCAGCTCTGCTGATCCTTTCATTGAGTGCACTGTGCTACTATTCATCAGCATGTCTTCAGCCACCACATTTTCATGGTCTGATTGAGGCTTTGCATTTGCATCATTGATTATTTTAAGTATTTCATATAATCTTCTTGTTTTTGCATTGTGTTTGATTCTTTTTGCCAAGTTGGTCTGTTTTTGATTTTTTTTGTAAGTTGTTATTTTGCAGACAAAATCTTCATTTCCACAGTCAAATTCTACCATATGTGGTTTTTTACTCTCTGAGGTATACTTTGTACAAGTTTCATTTTCTTCTGTTCTGCAGTTTCTGGTTGTGCATCCTTCACATTCTATGGCAAATGCCACATCTCTAATTTTGAGCCTTATTAGGTGTGTTGTTTTAAATACCAATACTCCATCTTCTTGCATAATTTCATTGATTTTACCCATTAAAGTTATGCCATTGTTGGATTTCCATTCTATAATGTTACCAATCTTGAATGTTGATAATGTCTTTTTTAAAATCTTTTCCTGCAAATGGGTTTGGACTTATGACTGTCTGATTTTCTAGCAGTGTTTTTCCCTCTTTCTCTTTCTTAAGGAGTGCTTTTTTCAATGTGTTATACCAACTGTATGTATCATTTTTTGGATACTTGCACTAAGTGTATTTTATTGTGAGAAGGCTTGTACTGTCTGCACATAGAACTTACTCCAGAAATATTATATCATGATATGCCAGATTTTCTACTATTTGATTATATATCATATTTTCCTATTGATTAAATATTGAAGTTTCACCACCCTCTACTTTGCCAAATTTTTTTACTGGTATGCCTTCTCTAGTGCTGTATTTAAATGCGAAAAGCGAGAATTTGTATTTGTGCATTCTTGCTATGACTGTGGCCAAAAAGTGTTGGTCTTTTTTAATTCTAGTTGGAAATGGTTCATTTAGGATGAATTGTGGTAGTGCCAGTGCTTCTTGTAGCTGCAGAGCCCATATTTTCATTACATTGCCAATGAGGCTGTCTTCATTCATCCAGATTGTGGTATTTGTGGCTTAGTCCACATTGTAATGTTCATTCCAATTTTCAAGTTTGCCTATTTGGCTATGTTCCAGGATTAAGTCTAGTGTGTCTCTTGACAGTGTTGCATTATGCTTATAAAGCTGCTTTATTTTGGTATACCATTTTTTAACCATTGCTGCTAAGACATTTGCAGTTTGCCATTTGTATCTGGCTTGTTGTAATAATATTTGATTCATTATAATCGCCACACCTTTGTGTGTTATTCTTTTATCTTGGAGAATGTCACATGTATCCTTTATTTGCTCTTTTTTTTCTATAGCTAGTTTGACATTATTGGAGGCTGTGAAGTAGTTTCCTAGCAGCTAGTTTCCAGTTTTAATTTCTATTTCTCTTTGTTTTTCAACATCTCAGTATAGTTTCCATTACGGATCTTTCATGTTCATTGCAAGAACTTTGGTTTTTGCTGTGTTTGCTTCAATTGTATTTCCTTCCATGAATTTTATTGAGAGACTTTTTTGTAGTTCTAGCTCTTTCTTACTTTTTGCAATAAGTGTGGTATCATCTACATATGCAAGTGATGCAACTATCTCTATGAGTATTTCTTTTTCCCAATGTTTACCATTATAATTTGTTTTATATTACACTTCAAATATGTGACCTGTTGCGTATTTGTCAGTTATGCACAGGAATGTATCCCAGAAGATTCTCCATTCAAGTGGAGCCAGTACTGATCCTTGTTGTATCATTGTACCAATTTGTATAGCTTTTGTTCCACCAGCAGCTATGAATACTTGGGTTTTAATGCATTTTTGTGTGTTGTATTTGAATGCTGAATATGGGAGCTTGATTTTATTGTGGCTATGCATAATTACTTCCACACTAACTGAGTATGCTTTTTTGATGTCTAGAACTGTTATGTAGAATTCTTCATTTTTCCCTTTACAGTCATCAATCACTGCTTGAACTGTGTAAATTACTGGTTCTGTTGACTTGCCATTGAGTACAGACATATTTCTTCCTTTGAGTATGTTGTATTTGGAGTGTTAGCAACAATCTTAGATTGTATACCATTTCTATTAGTTTGTACCCTGTTTCAAGCAGAGATATTGGTCTTGTGTTGTTTTAGTCTGCTGCTTAGTCTTCACTCTTTGGAATTAGGTTTATGTTACCCATTTACCATTTTTCAGGTCATATGCATGGTCCATGCAAAGTTGGATAGCCATTACTAGAATTTCTTTTACATTTTTTGTTGATGTTAGCTATTGTGTCAAAGCATGGTATACCATCTAAAGCCACATATTCATTCTACATTTCTTCACCACTTACTATCTAGTCTCTTCGAAGTTCTTTGTTTGCACTGTGTATTTCATACCATAGTTTAGGGCTATAGTCTCCTCTTTCATGCTCATGAACTATATGCATGCATTTTTTGATTGGGTTTCTTAATTGCCACAATTTATCCTCCACAATTTTTGTATCTGTCTTCTTTCCAATATCATATTTCTTTATTGGTAGTGTTAACTCTGCTGCTTCCATAGGTGCATCTTCAGTGCTGATGACTCTTTGGCACCAAAAAGTTCCCTATCCTCTGGGTCTGTTAGTTTTTCATATGCCATTGGCATTTGGCATCCAATTTCTTCTGCTATCTTGGTGTGCTGTCTCATTAGTTTGGGATCACCTGCTTTTGGTTTATGTTCCAGCTCAATTTTTTTAATTATGCTGTCCATTAAGGAGTTCTTTTTTTTGTGTTCAAAATTTTCCTGTTTTTCTTTTGTTGCTCTAGAAGTGTCTATAATTTTCCTTTTAATCCTTGGCAGTTCATAAGCCATACTGCAAACTCTTGTAGAGTTAAATGTTGCAATTACTGGCACATGATCTGATACTTGGCTATCACATAGCTCTCTCATGCTGTCACACTTTTCAACTGACTTTGTAAATTTTTGTGATGCCCATATTCCTTCTGGGCAACTTGCCTGTATTATTTCGTGTCCATACTATTGGTAATGTTGTTTACTTTGATACCAAATCTAGTGTGTGTCCCATTTTGTGTAAATGTACTATTCTGTATATATCTGAGAGTTGACCACTTTTCATGTGTTTAATGCTCCATACTTTTTTTTGCTCTTGGAGCACCACTCTTAGAATATGGGTCTATTTCTGCATCAATGACTTCATTCCAGTCTCCTAACCAAATAGATTCTATGTTATTTTGTTTGTCTCCTTCAATTCTCTGGTTTATCCAGCATGACATTGTTTCTGTATTTGCTTTTGTTGCTGATGTTGGCCAATATACACAGGTGATTCTTACTTTACTGCTTTTCAGTGCCAAGATAATTGAAATAAGTGTGGATACAATTTTAAATGGAGTTTTTTTATACAGATGTCTTGCCATTTTATCTGTTAGGAGCATTGCTACACCTCCTGATACTCCTCTATTTTCTGTTATCATGCATCTGCTGCAAAGCATCTTGGTGCCATGTTGTGATTTTGTGCAGCTTCATTTATAGTTGATAGGCAACTTTTTGTACTCATTCTTGTTTCAGTGAGTGCTGCTATATGTATATTATATTTTTTAATTGTTTCTATTGTGGTCCATGCTTTTACACTGGTGATTGTGTTGAGATTGTCTGTTAAAACATTAATTGAGTTATTATCAATTTCACCAATGGTACTACTTCCAACAAGTGTGGTTGCATCAATTAAATACATTTGTAGTATTGGATCTGATTTTATTTGGCTGGTGTTTTCATTATTATTTGTTTGTTCATCAATTTTTTCTATCTCAACAGTTTCTCTTTTCCTTTTATTCATTTTTAGTGTGTAGATTGCTTCAATTTTTCCAGTGTTACCTTTTGTAGATGTAGGTGGCCCTGAGTTGAGCCATGATGTAATTTTTGATTGTTTTTTGTTCTCTACATTTTTTATATGTTTTCCAGCACTACTGGTTTTCTGCAAAGGAGAAAATTCTTCGCCTATTTCTGCCTGTTTGTTAGTTTGTGTGTTTACAGTTTTGGTGGTTCTCTGCACTGCTGATCTGCACTCTTCAGGTTCAGACATCTCTTTTGTTGGTTCTTCTTGCACCATAAAATAATAATAGTTATCAATTTTAGGAGTAACATTTTGTGGAGTTGCTGCTGTTGAATAAGCAAATTTAGGATGAAGCAATTGTCAATAAGCTGATCTGAATAAATGAGGAACAGCTTGGCTTGTTGAATACATACTTCTTTGTGTGGCTTGTGAATGGACTGACCAATTTCTATAAATTCAGTCTTCTCCAAAGATTTTCTTCAGCATGAATGAATATGCATTACAAATTCAAGAATTATCAGAATACACAAGGACATGGAATTGGGAATACATTGCTCAAAGATTGTCATTTAATTTTTCTCTTTTTGTTTATTCTTTGTCAATGCACGCTTGCTTGTATACTCGAATGCTGTAGTTTTAAATAAGAGCTTTGCAAAATTTTCTTAATCCCATTCATCAATCAAATAAACATAACAATAATATTTTCATTTACTTGCTGCTGTGTGTCTTTAACACTAGGCGATCAATAAAAAACTTATTCAACTAGAACCTTTCATCAATTACAACATGAAAATAACAAAGAAGCAAATTAATACAAACAATTTTTGGACACTTTTCCTGAGCACGCTTCAGTGTAATTTGTATTTCCGTAACGCCATTAGTTAAAACACCCTCTTTCCAGACAGTATGAACACACATCATGTTTTTGTTCCCGTTTATAGGCCCGAACGCACAGTTAACAGTGCGTATGTGAGAAATATAATTATCCCACAAATTTTCAGTGTAAATCGCCGACGGTATCATAGCTTTTATCATTATGTGAAAATTTTTAAAAGTGAAATAAAAGTGGACGAAAATATCACCTTCATATTTGTCACTCAAAGGAATTTCAGATGATTCGCGTACGCCACCAGCAATACTTTCCGTATCACGAGTTTCCGGGGTTTTAAACAAACCCGCCTCATCTTTCAAAGTGCCTTTTCCGTTCCTCGCATCCATGGTTGTTTCCAGGTTCGGATCCACGTTTCCTGAAATTTTAAATGCTCGTACTTTGTTAACTTCATCTGGAATCAATTTCCGCGTCTCCGAATCAATGGCAACCTCTTGTTGCATCTCGTGTTCATTAACCACTTTCTGCAATTTGATGGAAGTTTCAATTACTGCGTTTTTGATTGGAGCTTTTTCGATTACAGCTTCGATTACAGCTTCTTCGATTGGAGCTTCGAAGGTATTTTTGCCAATAGTATCTGGTCCAACAACTACATTCGGGTGATCGGAAGCCCCAAAATCTGAAAATGGTGACGATGCGTTACTACCTGAGTCTGAAAATAATGGAGACAATGGCGCAATAGGATGGCTAATGTCTAATACAGATTTTTTCTGTATAGAAGAGTGTGGAGTATTACTACTTGATTGTGCATTAGTTGCGTCAAGTGGGATTTTGGTGTCTGTTGTTTTATAGATGCTATTAGACGTATTTTGGGACGCCACGGATATATTTTGGGGTGCAATCGATGAAGATTTAACGGTCGCTATGACTGGAGGTTTTGAAATTTGCGCCGAAACGAAATTAATAGGTAGTCCCATTGATTCTGTATTGAATACAGATGTCACTTCGTTTGCATTTCTATTACTTGTCGATGCATGCTCTTTCGAATTTGTATTAATTATTGTCACAGGCAGTTTTGCCGGAATGGTGGTTTTTGAGGCAACAGGAGTCGGTTTTGTCGGGTTAATTGAATGATAAGAATTCATATTAATGAACGCTGATGTTTTGGGCTTTTCACGTATGGGAAATTCAGAAAAAAGTACTTTTGAATATTTTGATGGACCCTCAGATGATGAATGCCTTGAATGTATTTGAAGCTGACTGGGTTGTGACGGCATGGAGGCGGAAGTTAATGAATGCGTGTGCGAAAATTTTTTCGAATGTATCGAAGAATTTGCATATGAACCCAAGGAAATAGCAGAAGATATATGCTCGCGTGGAATTATCCGTCTTTCATCGTTTCCGGTTGGCGATTTGGTTTGCGAATTCTGCATTTGAAGTGCAATCTGCCCCTGTTTAAAGAGATCGTTGAAGTTTATTTTGTTGGCGTTGTTACTGCCACTATTATTTACGTTTTTGTTGTTGTTGATGTAATTGCCGTTGATTTTTTTACGATTGCCGTCGTTGTGTATAATGATACTGTCGTTGAAGGTGTTAGTCGATCCTACATCCAGTCTTTTGATTTTTTTGGGCTCGGACCCACGCGCAGAAATCACCCCCGAAGAACCAGGTACGGTAGGTTCGGCGCTTTTTCGCTTTAAATGTTGGCGCTCGATTATGGCGGCTTTGTATTCTTGAAGAATATCTTTCTCCTGTGTGTTGATTGTAGTGATGAGAATCGTCAACTCGAAACTAAGGGTCTATAATTTGACCCTTGTTCGAAACGAACAAGCACAAACAATAAACGACGCTTCCGGCTCCCACGAATCCTCTTCTGGTCCATAACCCTGCCAGCGCACCAAATACACAATCTTGTTGAGTTTCTGTTAATGTGATTAATCAGTATTATTGTGAGTTTTCTGTATTTGCACAATTGGGCAATACGAAATTATGCAAGCATACATGATCAAACTTATGGCGCAGAATTGATTCAACAACAAAGATTTCTGAATCTTGGTTTCGTGGCATCAACTTTTTTGTAATTTATTTTTGAAAATCAAACAATCATCGCTTCCTTTTGGAGCTTGAACCACTGCCACCACCAGAATTCGATATAGACGATCCAACTGATACCGTCAATGAAGACAATAGATAGTCAACAAGCTGCGAAAACCCAGTGCTTGCTTTTTAGTAAAAATTTAAAAAAATGAAATAAAGGTCAGCAACTCAACTTGTCTTGGAACCTTTTCGCGAACAATTCCAACTGGAAGAGTTGTGACCTTGGGGCCGCTTTTCAAAATATCTTTTTTCCATACAATTTTGGCACGTGAAAAATTGATATCTGGATTTCCAAGAACTGGAATCACAGCTTTGACGCTTTCCACTTCCTCATCCCAAGACTTCTTTCCAAAAATAATTGTTGGTATACGTTCAACATCAGGAAAGCCTTCATATTGAATCAGAGTTTCCTGTAACGCGTTGGCGGCTCTACTGGAGCGTTTAGATCGTGGAACAACAGGCCGTGGCGGTGGCGGTAAAATTTCACTACCATTGTCATTATCAGAATCTTGACTATCCTGTCCATCATCCGATTTTTGACTTCCATCGATCCCATATTCATCAGAATTTCGTTTCGCTTCATTTGACTTGTAAAGATTTTCAAACACACCTCTCAAATCATTTGGATTGCCGGAATCATAAGTAAAACTGTGCGAATCACCAAGATAAAACGGATTTACTTCGTGGGTTTCAATGATAGGATTGGAGTGTCGCTGTTGCTGTCCTGTTTTGTATTTCTTTTTGTAAGTTTTCGTAACGTGCGTTTTTTTGATTGACTCGATATGTTCTTGCATCACAGCAATTGATTTCTCGATATTAGCCAAAGATACCGGTTTAGTGGATTTATGTTGCGAGTTTGATGATGATCGGGCAGATGAGCGCTCATGATCAAATTGAGTGCGGGAAAATTCGCGATCGTCCGATTCAGAACTGCTTCCGTCGTTAGCAGCAACAGCAGAAGAAACTATATTCTGAGAAGTACCTCGCGTAGTATTTTGGTGTTCAATTCGTGTTGTGTAATTCGTAATTATCGTTTTATCCTTTGCATGGGATACTGTTAATAATTATTTAATTCAGACCAAAGAATGGAAAGAACCATGAAAGAAGAAGTCGGCTCCCAAGTATTATCCGATTTTGGGTAATTAAGCCATTTCACCAGATATTCTTTACGTCTGAGAGCCTTTTGGATGTTGTGATCAACAAAAACCCTGACTAATTTAATCACACTTTACCTTATTGTATCTGTGGTCGACAATATCTTCGACAATATAAACGGCCGACGAGGCAAAAGTCGTTGAGTGTTTATCATGATTATCAGGCAGCGATTCGGAATTCGATTCTGCTTGGATTGGAATTGCGGGAAGTTGTGTTTTTGGACTTTTGGCTTTTGGTTTCTTTGACTTGCCGTCCTTTTTTGCTGATGCACTGGCTGCGTTGAGTTTGTAGTGCGAATCGATAACTCCGTGATTAATCAAATTGTCTGCATCAGAATCGCTCCTGCCATCGCCAAATTCGTATGCACCAAACATCAGCTTTTCTTTTCGAATTTTATTGAAACTGGTCAGGAATCATTAATGCAACAAGCAGGAAACAGCGAAAACCTCATTGTCTTCTCGCGTCCGTCATCACCGAAAGATTCTCACATAGCCACAGATCAGCGTAATTCGTCCAGTTCTCCAAAACGCGTCGAGGTCAACATAAAATCCAACACTCTATCGCATAACGCATTTGATCTGCTGAAGGAACTTAAATTCACCGTTAAAAACTCAGAGAATCTATCGCCAGTCATAAAAGCAGAATCAGACTCGCAAACAAAAACTATAAACCAAACAAACGACGAATATAGCAAAAATGATAATGACGATAATGGAGAAGAAGGAAAAAAAACGCATGCTACGGCTGCTGAAACTGAAGCTGAAGCCGCTACCGCAACCACCGCAGACTGTTTTTCCGATTGCACTATTGATAATGTATCTGCCGCGCACTTCCAAGCGTCCGTTTCAAAATGGGCCAATCTCCTCACGCGTGCAGTTGTGGCCGATTTTCTCGACGTTCAATCGGCAGCTCGTGCAGCTCATGCACGTGAATCAGATGCCGCTGCTCATGCGTATATTGACAACCTATCGTCACTAACGAGACGCGTTCGAGACCTCGAAGCAGTACTAGCGATTTATAAGACAAAAATGGAGGCACGAAATGCCGTTCTGGGGACTGGTGTTGTCTTTGTTTTGAATAAAGTGGTTTGTTTTCTTTTCTTCCTATAAATATTCATATTTCTTTGTAGAGCAATCGAAATGTTGAGTTGAAATGCTTTGCGCTGTGGAAGACGAAATGTATAGAAATGAAACGCATGCACCTGGCAGAACGTGTTGCGGCAGCACGTGATCGGCAAAATTGTATGCGGCGAGCACTATTTGGGTGGCAGCGAGTATGTGGCGCAACATGGAGGAGAGCAGTTGAAAAGAGCGTACGGGTATATCTGATCTTTAATGTTATGAAATTTAGCATATTTACAGATCGAAGCCGAAAAAGCCATGGAGCAGCTCTCAAATGAATACGAAGATAAAATTTCTCAGGTACATCGAGCAAAAATTAAAGACTTTGTTTATAAATTAAATATAATAGCTTCGGCAATCTCTGAATGACGCGCAATCACGTCTTTCTCACAGTCAACAAGCTCTAATTCGCGCTCAAGCCGACATGAAAAATGCACTTATGCGTGGCGTTTGCGCGTTAAATATGGAAGCAATGTCTATTTTTCGCACTGCAAACAACGACCCTCAACCATCAATCCAAAAAACTGCGCCCGCATCCGAAATCAATATCCCTAATCGTGAAAACACTATATCAACCCAGCCATTGCTGACAAAAACAGCACGTAGTGTCGCAGTTGAAGATATTAGAAGTTCGACTTTTTTGCCAAATGGTTCAACTCCAAAGACTTCAAAGTATTGCGAATTGCCGGAAAATCCATCGATTTTAAGTAACTATACTTTAGTACGTATGGTTGCAAATTCTGCAAAATTTGACACAAACATACAGACAGATAGCACAACCAAGCGTGAAAAAAACTTTGAAGTTGCCAGAAAAAGACAAGATTTAACACCTTTGGTTAAAAAAATAGTCCGTGACACTTCTTTGTCAACTACAGCAAAACGAGTTAGTAATTCTGTAGATGTCAATGTGACGCGACATTTTCAATAAAACACACTCTCCGGCAACTATCAATCCCAGTCCATTATTCTCCCTTAATCTGTAAACGTTCCTATTTTAACTAAATCTTCAAATTATTTTTTATTGTTATCTTGTTTCTCGATCAGTTTTAAATTCACATAAATTTTTCCATGCAGTTCATTATTTATGGGATACTTATCTTGCCCTGGCAGTTGTTGCTGCTGGATTCACAGGGGTTGTAGGAGAGCCTGATTTCCAGGAAATTTTCCATTTAAATGATATTCTGCAGGATATGAAAATTGGTGAGGGTAATTCACTTGGATAAGGTGCATGACAGTTGTATTCCATCTGTCGATACTGTGGCTAATATTGTGGATACTGCGAATGCGGCGACTGTGCCATGGAATTTAGCTGCTGCGAATAATAATAATTGGAAAGCGAATAGTGTTGTATTGAACTTGGAACTGAGAGTGGTTTGTTTGCAGATAACGATGATGGATGAGTGTACGTCGAGTACGGTTGAAAGTAAGATTGATACTGTGGTTGAAAATTATCTGAAGATAGATACACTGGGCGAGAAACGGGATGCGAATATTCTTCGTGGGACAGTAAACTTGGTATTATCTTTAGGGGTGGAGTTGGCAATGGGATGTGGTTTGGAACAATATTTGCGGTAATGGAGTTGAGTTTCGCCTTGGTGCTGATAGTTTCGAAATTGGGGGCTTTGATTCAAGCAGATTGGCAGCAGTCGAAACTGTGGTGACAGAAGCAACGAAAACTTCGGGGGGTGACAGACCAGCCAGTCAAATTGTGGTGAAAGACTGTACTTGAACTTGATTTGCCCGATTGTGGCTTTCGAACTTATCTTTTCGTGACGCACATCTTCATTCAAAATCAAAGATTTCGATCTTTCGCGCGTCTCAATAAAACGAGTTGATTCATCGCCATTCTCAATAAATGTATTGAGAGTCTTCTTCGCCGCATGTGAAGCAGACCCAGGTAACTCTTTCGGGATTGCATTACCGTTGTTTTCTTTTCTGCCATTAGACATTTCGTAAATTTTTCTTTTCATAGCAACGCCAACAGCATGACTCCTCGAGCAATTCGCATTCTTTTTCGTAGTCGTCACCACAACCAGATCGGCTTTCCGTTTCGCGGCCGGAGAAATCTTGGCGTACTTATCGTTGGTGAGTTCCACAACACGATTAATTGATTCATTTTCCCAGCCCTGCTTGACCTTGAATGTTGCATAAAGTAGTCGTTTTTTGAGAACGGTTGTAATCTGTATGTTGTCAAATTAGAGTAATAGAAACAGAGAAATTGAATTGTGTTGAAAAGAAGGAATTTGCGTTTGTGATGTAGGGAAAGTAAAAATGATTCGATGAGAGAGTAACATGGGTTGATTTTGGGTAAATATCCTGAAAAATTTTCGCAGAAAATTTTTTGTTTTTGACTGAAACACGAAAAACAACCGTTGTTTTGTTTATTTTTTTTTGCGCTAACAAAATAGGTAAAAAGATGAAATAATTTAAAAAGAAGATGAAAAAACATCTAAAGCCAGTTTTTGTTTTGGTGTTTGTAATTGCGGGCGAAGAAGAAAAAGACACCGGGGAACAAGAAGTCGTGTGCGGTGAAAAAATATCAGTCTGTGAAGATACGTGAGGTGGACGATGTGAAACTGGCGAAGAAGATATTGAGATATCATCAGTAAGTTTGGCGCTTATTGTCGATGTTGCCACTGATAAAGGCGGGTTAGCTTGTTGCTGCTCTAGCCTTGGCTATACATTTGCGGAATATGGAAAGTCATTGAGGGCGTTAACTGTTCTGATGTGGGTGTTGCTGTTGCCAAAATCGTGTGCGAAATTTTTTTCGCTGTCCAAATTTATGGGGTTGTGTTTTACTTCATTGGATTCCCAAAGATTTGTAAAATCCATAGATCCATTATGCAGCAAATCCAACAGATTACTGAACATTGTCCTGCGAGAAATTAATTATTTCAAGTCACTTAATTGTTGATTTTTACGATTCTCATTTGTAGGCCAGATGATTTGGGGAGATTCATCGAAAGTAAATTTCGTACAGAAAGAGAAAACTATATTTCCACTTTCTTGTTTTTGTTAATCTTTGTAGATAATTCAAATCTATCGCAAATAGAAAGTTCCAGAATTACCCAATTACCCAATTACCCACATGTAATCCAAATTGGTTTATTTGAGTCATATTTTCATACTATCTTTCTTCAATCAAAAATATTGAGCAAATTATGTATAGATACTACAGTCTATCTTCTATCTCTATTTTTTTTCCACAAGAAGTTATTCTATTCAATAGTGAAAGTATCTGAGGCAATTAATTTCATTTTGTCGAGAAAAATTTTAATTACCCAGCTCGCTTTATTATATTTGTGTTCGAAAGAAAAGCCAAAATAATGGCAGAATTCGAGTACTTATTTATTGGGCCATTGACTTCCCGGATACGGTGGCCGGTTTCCCGGATAAAAAGAATCTGGCCCTTTTTGAAGTGGCCTGTTCAAAAAAGTATTTCCTGGATTCGCCGAAAAAAAATTATTCACAGTTGTAGGTCCATTTGTAGGATATCCGGTCGAATGTGGCAATTGTCGTGAGTATTCACTTGGATAAGATACATGATAATTGCGTTCCAACGGTCGATAAAGTGGCTGATATTGGGGATACTGCGAATATGGCGGCTGTATTGTCGAATTTATTGAAGCGTAATTGGCATGTTGCTGTGGTTGCTGCTGGGGATAAGGATAATTGGAACTTATGTAGTTTTGTATTGGATTTAGAGTTGAGGGAGGGTTGTTTGCCAATGATAGCGGTGGATAGGTGTATGATGAATATGGCTGCGAGTAAGATGGATACTGCGGTTGAACATTGCCGCCCAGATAAGATGATGGATACGCTGGGCGAGAAAGGGGCTGAGAATATTTTTCGCGTGATGGTAAACTTGGCATTATTTTCGGGGCTGGCGTTGGAATTGGGAGGTGGTTTGGAATAATATTTGTGTTGATGGAATTAAATTTCGGTTTGGATACTGATGGTTTCAACATTGTGGTTTTTGTGATCGGAGTAGGGCCAAGCGAATTTATAAAATTTGAAGCTGAAGTGTAAGAAGCAGTAGAATCTTCAGTGGATTGCATGGGAGCAATTTCAGCTAAACAGTCAGAGTGAAGTTTTGGAGAATCACTTTGCGTAAGCTTGGTTAAGCCAATTGATGCTGTCGAACTAATCTTTGGCATAAATCCCTCTTGTTTCGAAGTCAAAAATGCCGCAATTCCGTGGGCTTCAACTGCACAAACCGACTTGGCAGTTTCGAACACAGAAGTATTACCTACTTTTTTTGTAGTCTGTGAAGTATATTCTTGCGGTTTTTTTGAGGCGGCACTTCTATTATTTCCTCTTTTTCCATTAGATTCTTCTAAAAGACTGCGTTTGATTGCGATACCAAGGACACCATCCCCAGCTCGCACAGCAACCATTTTCGCAGTCGTTTTCAGCGCCAGTGTAGCATTCCGTTTTATGGCTGGAGAAATCTTGTCGTATTTTTCGTTGGTGAGTTTCAATACACGTTCAATTGTTTCAGTTTGCCAGCCTTTCTTGACCTTGAATGCCACATATGACAGCCGTTTTTTGAGGGTAATGGCAATCTGAGATTCAGAAATTGTTTCCTTATTATTATTATTATTCTATCCAAGAATGAAAAGGAGGCAAAATTTTTTTTGAGGAATTACAAAGGGTGCGAAATACAAGTATATGCAAGAGAATGTCGAAATTTTCCAAAAATTTTCCCTGAAAATTTTTTCGTATCAAGTGAAACAAAAAAAAGAACACCTCTTTTTTCTTTCTACACTAGGATAAGGGAGCAAAACATGGAAAAGAAAGCGGATCGTCCAAAGAAAATAGCTAATAAAAACAAACCTCCGACGCCAACTTTTGTTTCGGCGTTTCAGACATTTTTGAATTAGTTGGCAACAATGAAGACGACACAGGCAAAGAAAAACTCGTGTCAAGAGGAGTAGTGTCTCGCTGAAATGATACCGGAGACGAAGGACGTGAAACAGGGGAAGAAGATATTAAGCTGATGTCTTCTCCTACAAGTTTGGTGGTTGTAATTGATGTTCCCACTGATAAAAGCGGACTCTGCGACTGCAACTCCGGCTTTGGCGATATATGTGCAAGATACGATAAAGTTTTTGCAGTTCCTTGCTGTTCTGACGCAGACGACGCCGTTGCTTTTGCGCTCTGAAGATTCATCAGTGATTTTTTTTCACACACAAATTTGTAGGGTTGTTTCCAAAAAAGTTTTTCTAATTCTGATTTCTTGGATGAAAACCAAAAGAATGCAATCAGAGCTCTCCTTATCGGAGAGAATCTAACTAGTATTGTTCTTCGTCTGCTTTGAATGAGAGTATCGAAAAGTTTCAAGGAAAAATCCAATTATTGAAATTAATCTTCATATTCATAAGAATAACTTACAAATTGAATTAAGGCGAACAGCAAACATTGAGTAAATTAACTAGCATATCTCATTTCCACGCCAAAAAATCCGAAAATTTTTTAGAACTCGTATATAAAACTTGCCAATTACGATTGCAAACTAAAAAATTTATTTATTATGCTTTGGACGTGAGCAGATAGAAGGAGATTTTTTAGATATCACATTATTGGGCCTTGTTTTCAACTCAATTTGTCATTCCCTGAGAATTTTATAAAATAAAGCTCCGTTGTTTCGAAAAACTCTGTCTTTTCAAAATTTGAGCTAACAATAATTTTGCGATTGAAGAAGCATTTCTTATTCCAATTGGGCTGCAATTTGCAATAGAAAAGCATAATTTCATCACAATAAGCGTTATTTTCCTTCCTTTACTTTTCTATTGCATTGTTGTACCCTTTGTTGCAGTTTGACTTGATCTGTTCAAGGGAATTGGTGTAATGCTGTTGCAGAGAGAGTTGGGCAATTATACGAATGTTTTGCCAACTTCCAGGTGTCGTGGACTTATAATGTCAGCACCAATAACAAACAGAAACTCAAGCTTGGACAGGTCAAAAGAGCTTCATTAGCCTGGTTCTTTGGATTCCAGACTTTCACCAAACCAAATGTAAATTGTTGTATTTGCAATCACACCAAAAATTAAATGACCAAATTCAATCGCCGCTTCACACGTATTGCACCTATTGCAGTGGGAGCGATTGGTAACAACACGCAGCGAAGTACACTTCTAGCATTAATTAAGCAGACCTGGAAAATGATTATTTCATGGGTAGATTGGGAGTATTAACAGTTTAAATAACGCAGTTGCTTCGCGGGCTCATACAATACTCACCAGTCACAGTGCAGCCACGCAGTCCGCGCCCGGAAGCCCGACATACGCCCACTATCCACTGATTTTGCAACAGGCTCAGCTGCAGCAAGCTTTACTTGCCGAAGCCGAAGCCGTCGTTCACGCGTTTGAGCTACCCGTATTCCCTTATAGTTATTCTCCTGCCGGTGCATCCGACGATATCACGAATCCCACCGCGAATGTAGATCTAAGTTTTTACGACTTTCTCGAGTCTTCTATTGTCTATGGCGTCTAGCCTTGTGGTCCCCATATGTTGTCGTTTGTTGTATTCTTCTCAAAAAAAAAAAAGATCTCACTACTGTTCAATTTTTATTTTTATTTTTTATTATTGCGGATATGATGATTAAAAACCTCATAATTATTGAATTTGTATTACTCCTGTTTGTGTTGAAAGGTGTTAAAGAAGGTTGAAATATAGTCCTTAGTAGAGAGTTCTATGTTCAACAGGCTGGGTCAAATTGTTCAAGGAGTATGGTTTGGCAAAATATGAGCAGAAGGGAATGTTGCCAAGACACCCTGAATACCAATTTGCTTGAGAAAACACAAAAATAAAATCAGAAAGAAAACAGGCATGAAGCTTGCATACTGGGCAGAGGGTGTGGAGAATAACAACACTAGGCATGTATTAAAAGAGAAAAAAGATAAGTAAAAATTTCTCCTTGCCTTGAACCAGTTTTAATAAATCAAAACCTTGCTTAATATATGATTGAATTCTGCTATTGGCATCCTCATCTCTTCTTTATTATGTTTTATTCCCATTTGTATTCTTTATTATTTTACTCTGCCTGTTTGTTTATC
>JADGJH010000565.1:0-16709 GCA_027596945.1 Physocladia obscura
GCTGTTAACTCACCAAAAGTCAATATCATTATCAACACACCCATTAGTATCATCACAAACATCGTAAATAGTTTTCGTAAACGTGACACCATTTGCAGTGATTTCAACCTGACTCAAACACATTGGCGCCGCAACCGACTGGAAGTTGTTAATTTGGCTTTCAGTCATGTATGAACTGAAAAGCTGTAAACCGAGAGTCTGCGAAATTGCAATTATGGATGTTGGATCGCTCGGCATACTATCGGCATATCCGGATTGTCCGCACATAAAGGTACTCGCGCTTGTCGATTCTCCATTTCCGAAATACGTGAATTTTATGTCATAGGTTCCGGATCCACTGTTTGAACCGCCGCTGCTGTCTGCTGTGGTGGTAGTATGCTTTTGCTTAGTGGTTGTAGTAGTGGTGGTAGTTGTAGTCGTCGTGGTAGTGGTAGTAGTGGTAGTAGTCGTGGTTGTGGTTGTGGTCGTGGTGGTGGTCGTGGTCGTGGTGGTGGTCGTGGTCGTGGTGGTGGTCGTTGTTGGAACAAGGGCTCCAGCAGTTGTGGCAGTTCCGGCAACTTCAGTGACAGTTGTTGCCGCGGGAATAATTGTCGTTGTGGTGGTGAGAAATGACGATTTAGCAGCAACGCATAAGGATTGATTGGCATAAATAGAAAGGTCCCAGCAATTCAAGTTCAAGTTATAATCAGCAAGATCAGTAATAGACACATTAGAATATTTTTCCACAAATTCAATGCATGTGTGACTTGTCGCAGTGTTATTCGCAGAAAGTGTGATATTTTGAGTGCATGATGAAATTGTAGTCAGAGTCATGTTCTTTGGAATCGAGCTATAGATTGGAACTGCAGTCGAATTAAGACAAATTTGCTTGCCTGGCAGAGTCGCAGTGTCAAGGCAGTTGAGATGAGGGTTTAATGCGAGAATCGTGTCTGAATTCGAAATGCCAAACAAATCAGCAACAGCAGAGCAAGAATCGCCTGTCTTGAGCGCATATTCTAAGTTGCAGCTGGAAATCGCAGTTGCCGTTGTGGTCGCATTGGCTGTTGAAGTTGAATTCGCTGAACTTAAATCCGCCGGCGCCGAAATACACACAAGCTCGTATGAAGGAAGAGCGATGCCGTTGCCACACGTCACGTTAGGATTAAGCGTGGCAAATGCAGTTACTGTCTGTTGGTTTGAAGACGTGATGGAATGAATTAGAATGCATCATATGAGCACATCAGTATCACAAGATCATGTATTCAAAAATCAAAATCAAAATTGTAAAACAAAAGGAAGAGAGAAGGAAAAGCGTGAACAAGTGCAACAAAGAGAAAGAAAGATTATTAGAAAGAAAAGGCACCAGACAAGACTCACCATTCCGTAAGCGGCAGCAACAACGCCGCAAGTGTCGCCGGGCGCCGTTTCATACGTGTACATACAGGTAACTGCGGCCGATAGAGATGCGGCCGATAGGTGGTAGTTATAGTGGCCAAGCGTGTTTTCATAAAAGACGGCGTTGGTGCTGCCGGCAAGAATGCCAAGAACAACAAGTGCTGCGCCTGGCAAGTTCATTTTTTTTGTCATTTCGACCATTCAAGCCAAGCCTTTCCTTCAAAACAACTGGCACAAACGAAAACAAAGTTTATTGATGCTACATCTGATGCTACATCTGATTCACTCTGCTCCCACACTCCAATTTTCCATCGCGTAACTTTTCCAAAACAAAGGGAAACAAGATTGTGCAAGCCAGAAGCGAATGGCTTACTTAGCCTTCTTTTTTGGGCGGAGCTGGTTGCTGTGGCCGCACTTCTTTTTTCTGCAGTTGGTTGCACGCGGGGGGAGACGCGCATAGCACTTTCTGCAGACAGACTTTTCGCAGTTGTATTTTGATGCGAGAGCCTTCAGTGATGGCTCAATGATCCCTCCACGCAAACGCAGAACAAGATGCAGTGTGGATTCCTTCTGGATGTTATAGTCGGATAAAGTACGGCCGTCTTCAAGCTGTTTTCCAGCAAAAATAAGACGCTGCTGGTCAGGTGGAATTCCTTCCTTGTCCTGGATTTTGGCCTTGACGTTGTCGATTGTGTCGGAAGACTCAACCTCGAGTGTGATGGTCTTTCCAGTCAATGTCTTGACGAAAATCTGCATTTTTCTGTTTTGTTGTCGATGATTCGTTAAGAGTAAGTTTCGGTTGATTTGATAATATCTTCGAGTGTTTGAAGGATTATGAACTGCTATGCCAAATATTCACTAAAATTACGCTCATGAGAATGTTCGAACGTGTCAACTTGAATCGCAACATCTCATCCCAAATCTGAGGAATACATCCATCGCCATCTCCACCGCCATCATCATGAGATCTTTCCAGTATATTTGGTCAGAAACAGTTTGATTCGATTTGAATCTAACGTTCGATTGTCCCGTTCGTTCTCCGTTATGGTGCGCTCAACAGGTAGTGGTGATAGAATACCTTTGTGATGAAAACAAAAATTATGCAAAAGTTTTCGTTCACCAAGAGTCACGAATCACATGATACTTTCGGTCAACAGTTTTCTTTGACCTCTGAAATAACTGCCATTAGTAGTTTTTCTGCTTTATTTTCCTTTCAGCAGTTTCAAATTCCTTGAATTTCAAAGCTGACTTAGTCAACGCATTCTAAAAATACTGGCAATTTTTTGAACTGTTTCAACTCTGCAAAAACCCATTGCTACCCACAGAATTTCCATACTTTAAAAGTGCTATTAGACTTGCAATTTGTGGATAATTTGTCATCAAAATAACTAGATTTCCCAAGAGATTTTGAAACAAAAAAATAGTTGCAACAAAAACCCGAAATGAGGTGTCACAGTAAAAAAAGAAATTACTCTCAGAAAGTTCAAAGCAAAATTTTACAGCAGTACCTGCTGTGACAACTTTTTAAAGGGTGATCAAGTATATTGAAATTTACAAAATATGATGAAATCTGGCTGCGAAATTGAAAGGCTATCCACTGGCCAAGTTTCACAGAGTGGTAATTGCAAGAAAATACTTCAATAGAAAATAATAATAATAATAATCAAAAAACAAAAAACTAAAGCTTATGTCAAAACAATTATTAAAATGAAATGTGTTGTTAATCCTGGTAAATAGTGATAAATATTAGCCTCCATTAACAAGTGTAATATAGCATAGCCTACATTCAATATTCTGATTGACTCCTTTGACACAATATTTGATTGCAGTCCAAAGGGTGCAATATGAATAAAGTCACAGTGGAATTGTATGTCAATAAAATTTTGATTCAATGAACATGGAAACTTCCGCAATTGAATTTTGTTCAACTTGATTCCTGACTGTTTTGATTAATGGAAAGTGTTGGAAGTCCTGTTGAGTCTAAAAAGTTAATTTTAATCAATAAACAATCAAATTTAAACTCTTGCAATCAACTTTCATTTTTTGCTTTGGAGAATAAAGATGTCAAGAGAGAAAATCGCAATTCTTTTTCACCAAACAACAAAACATTATATCTCTCCACGAACATTTAGACTTCAATCCGTTCAAAAATTGCCGTTAGCTTAGCATCAATATCTTTTTTGTTCGCCTCAAACGCAACAACTTTGGCCTGCAAAACCTCCTTTTTCTTAGCATCAACCGCTCCATCAACCGCAGCAGAAATCTCATCCAAAAACTGCACAACTGCGTCTTGGTACCCAGCAAGCTTCGTGAATTTTTCCTTCACAAGCTTCTCAATCTGCTCAACCCCTTTCACAAAGTCTTTACTTTCGTCGTTGCTGCTTCCACCAACAACGTTCACTTTTTGTCCAGCTTTACGAATTCGCGCATAGCATCTGTCGAGTTTTTCCTTCTGCTCAGTGCGGCCCGCTTCGAAAGCCTTCAATCCTCCGTTTTTACCTCTTGTCGCCCGGAACTGCTCAAATCCCTCATCAATCGTATCAAACGCCGATTTTGCAAGTGTTACAACTTTCGTGACTTCTTCGCGCTGCGCAGACAGAACGGCTTCAATGTCGGCTGCAGTATTTTCGCCATCGCGTACAAGACTGAGATCAAGTCTGGCGTACGCGATTCCAAGAAGAAGAAGTCCGAATACAGCGGCGGAAACTACGAGAGGCTTACGGTATAGCTCTTTTGATGGATAGTTGTAGCTAATTTGAATGGGAACAGCATATTCGTCTGCCACAGCATTGTGCTTTTCAATAATCACCATTGGACGTCCGATCGTATCCAGGTTTGTGTAAAATCTTGACACGATTTGCGAAGTCGGTGTGAATGGTGTCGAGATTTGAATATTTCTGGTGATGGGATAAGTTGTATAAAAATAAAAAACGAAAAATAATGCACATACAAAGCACCCTCCGGCAAAACAACTTTCAGCTTTGCATCTTCAACGGTGATATTTTTCATGCTGCCCAAAAACAGCACTTGTAAGACATATCGACCCGTTTTGATGTCCTTCTTCAAGTAGTCGTTAAGAGGAACGTCGTATGTGTGATGCCAGTTATACTTCCATCCTCCATAAAGCGGGTAACGTGGCTTAATATCCATGATACTGTCATGAGTTAGCGACTTTCGGAAGTTTGAGGTTGACACGTTTCCGATATCATCACGATAGTAAACGTGCGAGGCTTTCGGTGGCAAAATGACACGAAGATGTTCGACGACATTCGATCTACTGCCTCGCGTGTGCGCAGCAAATTGAAAGTCTACACGCGAGAAAAGTTTGTTGCGAAGCCTTCAAATTTGAAAATAAAAAATCTAACAAAGAAAAGAAAAAAAAGAGAGAAAAAAGTTTATCGTACTCTGCACCACGGTGGAATAAATCGTAATATTCCGTGACGTCAAGATTTGATCCCCAATGACTCAGTTCCAATTCACGACTGAGAGTTTTCGCAACAAGAATTGGTTTATTGTCCTTATAGTGGACGGATGCAACAAAGCCCTGGCCTGCTGGAATATCTATATAGGGACCATATAAGACAGATGAACCTTTTTTTTGAATTGGTTCGGGGCCAACTGGTGGATGTGTTTCAGATCCGCTGGACAAACTATCAAAAAAAAAAAGTTTAATGAAAATTACAAGCTATGAATTCGGAAATTATATCACCGAATAGTTGTTTTTTGTTTTTTTGTCGGGTAAGCAGAATCGGAATATGCGTTGAATGAGAAAAAAAGCCACTGCTCGTCGTTTTGGTCAATGACTTTGGGCAGTGGGCGAACGACTTGTGTGTACACAAACGAGATCTCGATGATGGCTGATTTTCCAGGATTGAGTGGATATGCAAGCGCGGCAGAGTAAGTTACGAATCCGCTGAAGATGTTTCCAAATAAATAACACGTAAAAAAGTTAATAATTAAAATAAAAATAAAATATGGAAGACCAACTTCTTGGGATCAGACACAGCGTCAATAGACAACGGAATGGCTTCTGAATCCTTGCTATCTGGACGAATAGTAGCGGCAATGTACGAGAGATTGTCTGCGAGATCGGCGTCGACAAGAATCAGATACGCGCTGGCTGTAGTTTTGCCCGAGTTTGCAATCTTTGCTGAGACTTTTGAGCGGACAATTCCATTGCCGGTTAGATCGATTGTTCGCAGTACGTTTTCATTTGTGAAATCCGCGGTTGCTTGCACGGCTACGGCAAACAGTGCAAACAACAATCCCACCAAGAGAGAAACTGTCTTCATTTGACTTTCGCTTTTTCTTGTTTCTTGGCCAAATCACCAGAACATCAGCCTCTTCAACTAAAAACTAAACGCGTTGCAATAAAAGAATTAAGTTATTTTACCATGTACTTTAACCACTTTTTTGTCTTATTTTAGTGGCCAAGTCTATACCAACAAAAAATGAACCAAAATCTGAACATTACGAAAAAACAAATAGTTGCTTATTGTAGCGTCCTGGGAATGGTCACGGTGTTAAGCCTCTCTGCAGTGTTCGCGCTCTTTTTAATAAAATATCCCCATAATTTGTTATCCCTGCCGGACACAACACTTATTGGATGGAGAGTAAATATAATCTGCCCGACAAGATTTTAAGTTGAATATATGTATTTATATTTTTGTATAAGCATTATTAAAAGAATAAGATATTCATTTGCTTTTATTTGCAAATGTTGTTTCGGATCCATGTCCGCTTTTGAACTGATGCAAAGATTTTTCGACAAAATGGTGGCGCCGTCAGCCACAAGAAACGGAGTCAGCACTCATGAAACGATATTGAGGCGATCGGCATTGCGGAGAGTAACGAAGCATTGAAGTTCCAATCTTTTATTGTCCAAAGTATTTCTAAACTCTTGTATTATAAACTTTGGAATTACCTCTCATATTTCGATTTGCACAGCCAGCTACTTGTTGAGTTCCGTCATTTACGTGCTGGATCGTTAGGTCTACGACTTGAATCTGAGGCTGCCATTGGCGGTGCTGTTTATTCTCCTGCAATAAGTGGCCATATGCACGTTGCCCAACGTGGCTCTCATGTTTGGTAATGTCAGGAAAATGCTTTCAGCAAACAAGTTTACGCTGGACTAGTTGCACCAATAAAGCTACTTTAAGTTAAACCAATTTTTCCTTCAATCATCACCGTTTATATTTTTATTATTATTTTTATATACTTTATGTTATATATATTGGTAGTTAATTCGCCCACTTGACATTCATTTACCACGAGATTTTTGCGATGAACGATTCTGGACCCATTCTCCTAACAGCAAATTTACGTAATTCATCCATTAAAATAATGATGAAACCAAACGGAATTGGAATGAACCAATACTTTGCTGGAATTGGTCCTGTGTTGAAAGAACTGTTCAAACCTGGAACGTACACAAACAATACAGCAACAAGAATCGATATCGAGCATCCAGCTGGAATATACAAATTTTTTCCTGGACCCCAAAACGGATTTTGCTGGAATACACTGTTGAAGCGTGTTCGAGAGGCATAAACATTTCCAAAACATTGAAGCATAACCAGTGTGACAAAGTATACTGAAGTGCCAGAATTAGAAAGAGCTGTGAAATTATCTTGCGAAATTGTAACGTTGTTGGGAAATATGACAGGATCAGAGTCAAGGGTGCCATACATAAAGACAAGATCGTGGAAACTGACACCAATTTCGTTCCAAAAGTACATGAAGTACATGAGAAAAGAGAAAACACATTGCATGGACCCAATAAAGAGATAAACATGAGCAAACATTTGGACGTTGACAAGACGCTCCACTTTTGGATTCCGTGGTGGCCGTGTCATAAGAGAAGATTCTGGCGATTCAAACATCAGAGCCATCGATGGAAAAATATCCGTTACGCAACAAATAACCAAGTCAAGTGCCGAATTCAAAGGTAACGGAATTCCAATGAAAGTTGATAATAGTACTGGCCAAAGCTCAGCCCAACTACCACTTGGAAGCAAATACATGAGAACTTTCTTAATGTTGTCAAAACAAAGACGTCCTGATTCAATTCCCGCAAGCAACGAACTGAAATTATTGTCAATGAGAACAAGAGAAGCAGATTCCATTGCAACTTCTGAGCCGCCGCCCATCGCAACACCGACACTAGCAGTCTTGAGAGCAGGTGAATCATTTACTCCATCACCAGTAACAGCAACGATTTCTTCGCGAAGCTTGAATTCATTCACAATTTTGAACTTTTGCTCCGGTGACGTCCGGGCAAACACTAATTCACGATAGCAACAAATTTTATCCCAATCAGCCTCAGTCAAGTCGTCGATTTCAAATCCATTCACTGAAATTGCGCGGTTAGCTTCCTCAATGAGTTCAATCTTGGAACGCGTGTAGATTTTTTTTGTTTTTTTGAGTTTGAAAGCAGAAACCATTATATCTGGTGTTAAACGCATTTCTGTAACTGTGTCAACTTTTTCTGCGGTAATAATGCCGATTTCACGCGCAATAGCTTGGCCAGTCACTGCGAAATCTCCAGTGACTACATTTTATTTTATTTTATTTCAGCTATCTTTTAATAACATAAAGGATTACCCATTGCGACCCGAATGTGAGCGATTTTGCACTTGCAGATAGTCTCTTTTATTTCTGGCCTTGGAGGATCAACAATAGCTCCCAAACCGATTAGCGTCAAGTTATTCACCACAGCAATTGCTGTCGTTTCGAAATCTGAATCGATAGAAGCAAATTCATCTTTTAAAACACGATAGGCAAACGCAAGTACTCTTCTTCCTTGCTTTGACCACTCTAATTGCTTTTTTACAACACAGGCAGCAGCCGTTGCATCAAATGGTGAGATTGTTCCATCCGCGTTCAAGATGTTTGTAATTTTTGGATACAGAAAATCAGGGGCTCCTTTGATAAACAAAGTTGTTTCAGAGCCGCCGAAAAGTAACGCATTCTCGAAAGATTTTTGAATTGTCAGCATCCATTTATTGCGACTGTTGAACGGGATCTCAAATATCTTGTCGAAAGACTTGCGCACTAGATCGACAGAACCAAGACTTTCAGCAAAACGGAGAACAGCCTTGTCAGTAGCGTCTCCAGTAACTTTGCGATCCATAAGTGGTGTGGAATCATTTTTTATCGCAAAGTCGGCACCACAACATTGCGAAGCGACGAGATGGAACATTTTTTTAGCGTTGGATGAGGCGTTTGAAAAGTCTTGATTTCCGATTTCTGTAATATGCAATGTCATTACATTTTGAGTCAGAGTTCCAGTTTTATCGGTGCAAATTATTGAGACGGCACCGAGAGTTTCAATTGTAGTCAAATTTTTAACGAGAACAAACTGTTCAAGATAAACGAGAGTGAGATAGTCACAGATAGATATGTTCCTAATTACCTGTTTTGCCATTCGGCGCGCAATCAAAGTAAGAGTAACAGACATTGAAATTGGTAAACCTTCTGGCACAAATGCAACAATGATCCCACAAACATTACCCAGCATACCAATCAGATTGTATTGCGGTTTTGGCAACTTCATGAGGTAAAATTTCCAAACAAGCAAGCAGATGACTCCGCACCCAATTGCAATCGAAGCTACAAACGCCACAAAAACATCCACCTCCTTTTGCAAAAGCGTCCGCTCCGTCTTTTTCTTCCCAGAAAGCGTTGCAATTTTCCCCATGACAGTATTATCGCCAGTAAAAACAGCAACGGCGCGACCAGACCCGTTGACAATAAGTGTACCCATCAAGCCAACATTTTTTGATTCCATAAATGACGATTCTGTAGCGTGTGTGGACGCCGAAACAGGAACAGATTCGCCTGTTAAAATTGCTCTATCAACAGACAAATCGGATGCACATTCAAAGAAGACACAATCACACGGAATCTTTGTACCAAGTTTCAACTCAATGATATCACCAACAACAACATTCTTTGAAGGAATAGTGACTGACTTCCCTGCACGAATGACTTGGGCTTCAGCTGCGAGAAGATTGTTGATTTTGCTCATGACAGACGACGAAGACCAGTCCTGCCAAGCGTAGAAAGCAGCTTGAATGAAAATAACCACAAGAAGCAAGATTGTAACCGCCAGATTGTAAACTTGTGGAGCTTGGTTGTTAATTTGCGGTAACGGATAATAGGTCAAAAACATTATAATTGCAGAAATCCACATCAGGAAACAGAACCCTCCAAAAATGAAGCTGAGAATTTTTAGAATATAGCTGTCACGTGGTGGAGTAATTGAATTCGGCCCATTTTTCTTGAGTTTACTCGCAGCGACATCTTCAGGAAGTCCACCTTGTGAAATCGAAAAAGCTCCTAGTTGTGCCAATATCTATATTTTTAAACCGTGTTATTGAGGAAACGAAAATGAAAAATTCACACACAAACATTCACACAAACAAACAAACAAACACACACACACACACACACAACACACGCAACCTGATCAATTCTTAGAGTATGAATATTGACATTCTTGAAATCTTGTTTTTTTGAAGCCTTCTTTGTACCGTACTTGATATCAAGCGACATTGTACGAAAAGTCGGAATAATTTCCACAGTCGGGTTTTTTTTTAGAACTGGGTGTATAGAGGGCACAACTGATGCGGACAAAGTTTTTTGTCTGATATTTTCCAAAATAGGGATGTGTTCGATTTCTGACTTTTCTGAGAGCAGTGTGGTATCCAAAGAGCTCGTTGCATACTGAGGGCCACTTGATCCAATATGTACATTGCATTGTGCTGGCTCAGGTGAGATCATACTTTGTTTTTTGTTTCTTTTTTCTTCCCTTTTTTCCTATAAAAGTGATATGGAGAATGCTTTTGTAATTTTGACTCACCATCATTCAACTCGTTAGACATAATATTTTGAAATATTTCTATTTTTTTAAAATTTATTTATAAAAAACGCGAAAGAAAAGTCTCTGCCTCTTCTTCTACAGAAACTTATTTTTTTCGATTCTTTTCCAACTTTAATTCTGTTTTACAAGTTAATTGAGTATTTTTTCAATGCCATTTTGACTTCGCTTTGAATGATCGCATCACGGCAAGAAACATCAACTGACTCATAGCTGAATCTGTGAATCACGGCATTTTCTTCAGTATCAATATACTCCGGCTCAAGGAAAGTACTTTCAATCATAACCTGAGCCAGAGCCTGGGTTTGAACAATACTGCTTTCAGAAATTGGGTTTGCGTTCACAGCAACAACATCGAAAGAGTATTTTCTAGAAGCTGTTCTCAGCTCACTTTCGAGGAGCGCTAGCCGGTATTTTTCATCAATCGATTCATAACTGAATCTTTGTTCGTGGTGTGGCTGAGAAGTTTCGTGTACCCTCGTATCAACGAGAATATTTAATTCTGCAGCGACGGCAATAATCACATTCTCGGAAACAGTTTGTGCTGGAAGATCTATTCTTGCAGCCTTCTCAAGATTCTGATTGATTTGCGGAACATCAACTGTTGCAGCCGATTCATCATAAAATACGACTGGCGCATCGTTTTCAGTTTTTGCGATTTGCAAAATCTTTGCAGGACTGCTTTCCACAGAAATCGCCAAAGTCGAAGCTTTTCGTTTAAGGCTGATTTTCGCCAAGGCAGTTTTCGTTTTGGATTTGATGTTTTCGAGAGACGATTTAAACTTAAGCGTGAGCTGATTCATTTTGGTTGCTCGAGATCCTGATGTCTGCGACGACGGCGGCGGCTGTGGCTGTACTGATGTTTCAATAATTGTTTCTTTCACGATTGACAATTCGAAACAAATCAATAAAAAAAAAAATAACAAAAGCTTTTTCAACTGATTTTCTAAATTTCTTAATTACTATATTTATTTCAAACAAGCTAGTAGATATAATATTGTCAAGAGGCTGCTGTTCCTGTGGCGAGGGATTCGAAGAACTATAAGCAGCAAGAGAGTACGGGATCGAAGATGGCGTGCCACTGCGTTGCGCTTGAGCAAAAAAGTAAATGATTTTCCGAATGTTTCTAATTGACACAATTGACCAAACAAACCGTGCAAATAACTTTCGCTGTTGAGTATTACAAGAAAGCGGTCGTTTATTATAATGATCAAAATGCCAAAAGGATTTTATACCTTTCAAGTTTGGCAAGAAAGCAGCACTCGACAAAAATGAAAAAAATGAAAAATGTCAATCAAGTAAAATCCTCCAATTACTTCATACTAAATCTCTTACTTATTTTCCAGACAAGTCAACTAATAATGTATCAGAAATAACCACCCTCAAGCAATTCCAAAATAATTTGAAAAACTTTATAAATTTAAAAAATTTGGAGATCCGAGTTACACAGTTCGGGACTCAGGGTTCACAATTGAAACATTTGGTCGGATATTCGCATTTGCCACAGAAAAAAATTGAAAAAATAAAATCTGTGGGCGAGGTACAATAGTGACTGAATGCTGAGCTCAGGGCGAGCCAGTGACCTTGTTTCGGAGCTAACGAATTTGGCCACTTCCGCTGCCTCCTGCCGTCAACTCGACTACAGGCGCATTGCAAACAGCGACAACAGCGACACAGAATTAGTGTTAATGTTTGAGGCTGTACGGTGCAAGTCCATACCTCAGCTACAGACCACTTCTCTAGCAATTTATTTTTCATTACCAGAATTCTATTTTTTATTCACGTCCATGATAGCAAGGAGAGAAAGAGACCAAAAAAGAGGTTGAGATTAAATGCCCTGGTACAGCGCTGAGTTGTTGATGCTGCTAAATTTAAAATTTGAGATTTGCCGCCTTTCCGAATCTATGCAGTTGGGCGAACCAGTATGATGGCTGATATTCAAGTGAAGTTGCGTGCAGCTGATGTGGTGATACCTGCGATGCTCTTAATTTTTTTTTGTTGACAGATCAATTTTGAAAACTGAAATAAAATCAAATGAAATCAAATCAAAATGTGGGATACTAAGAAAAAACCCCAAAACCAAACAAAATCAAACCAAATCAAACTAAATCAAATCCAGTAAGCGGGGAAAGTGAAAAGTATAAAAAGATGTCAAAATCCCAACAAATAAGATTAAAAAAAAACAAAACAAAAACAAAAAACAACCAAAGTTGAAAAAGTCACATGGTCGCTCAATTACCAGCCGGAGAAACCGTTTCTGCCCTTGGCATCAACGTTGACAAGGAAAAAACACATGTAATTGAGATTACACGTCGTGAAGTTGGTGTCAAAGATGTTCGCGTTCAAATCCAGTATTGTGGAATCTGTCATAGCGACTTGCATTTTCTTCGTCAAGAATGGGGTTCAACGAAATTGCCGGCTGTTCCAGGTAAGCTAAATTATTTATGATAGCCGGTTTTCTCAGTTAAATTTTAATTTTTTTATTTCTTATATCCCATCTATATAGGACATGAAATTGTCGGAATCGTAACTAATATCGGTTCCGAAGTTTCCAAATATAAAATTGGTGACACTGTTGGTGTTGGTTGTTTTGTTGACTCGTGCCGTACTTGTGACTATTGTTCTCAGGACTCAGTGCCATACTGTAAAGAAGGAGCAACAGCAACTTATGGATCCGATATTAACGACACTGTTGGTCACACGCTTGGCGGATACTCTGAAGCTATTGTTGTTGACGAGAGTTTTGTGTTGTCAATTCCAAAGAATTTGGATTATGCAGCGGTTGCCCCGCTTTTATGTGCTGGTATTACTGTTTGGTCACCAATGAAACACTATGGCGTCAAAGCCGGGAGTCACGTCGCTATTCTTGGACTTGGTGGGCTTGGTCATATGGGTAAGAGTTTATTATTTTACAGGCTATTTTACTTACTGGGAACTTTCAATAATAGCTGTTAAGCTTGCAGTTGCGCTAGGAGCAAAAGTCACGGTACTATCTCGTTCCTCTGGAAGAATTGAAGATGCATACAGACTCGGCGCGTCAAACGTTGTTATCACCTCTGACAAGGAAGCTTTTGCCGCTGCTGCCAACACCGTCGACTTCATTATTGATACTGTTTCTGCCGACCACGATGTGAACTCACTTACGAATCTCCTCAAGCCCGATGGAACCATAATTCTTCTGGGTGCTTCACCATCTTTGACGATTTCTCCATTTAGCTTGATTATGAAGAGAATTAAACTCGGCGGCAGTCTTGTTGGCGGTATCAAAGAGACGCAAGAACTGCTTGATTTCTGTGGAAAGCACAATATCACAAGTGATATTGAGCTTGTTGGCGTCGAGAAGATTGAAAAAGCGTTTGAACGCATTCTGAAAAGTGATGTGAAGTTTCGTTTTGTGCTAGATATTGCTGGCACATTGAACAAGAATGTAATTGTCGAGTGAATTCCTCTTCCGACATATTATTGCTTATTTTTCGCTTTGGCAAAAATAAAATTCTTTTGTTTTTTAAATATAAACCGAGAGTTTTTTATAAGAAAGATGAGTACTTTACAAAGTTGATGAATATGGGTTTAAAAACCTTGAAATTAGTTCCTGCAATATCTAATTGGGCCTCATTTTAAACAGCGGAAAATTGACCAGAGGTTGTTCCTTCGAATTTGTCTCCAGCCAGCAATCAGCATACATACCGTCAATTTTACTGTAGAATTTCATGGATTGAAAGAGCGAATATATTCTACTGAGTGATGTCGGCGAACATGGAAGGCTTAAACCCCCGTAGGTGAAAACTAAATAAATAGAATTCAATTAGTAGAATTAAAACCACACTAATAGCATTAAATATTTTGCTATCTGCCCAAAGGTAGGATTTTCGTTTTATTTGGGCAAATGAGAGCACTTTATTTTTAAGTTAGAAAGTGATTTGCTAGTATATCCAAGTATTTTTTTTAATCCAATCATGAATACAAATGAAATCCAATAAAAATGAATGCCAAATCAATTAGTGCAAATTGTGTCCGGAAAATAAAGGAGAGAAGAAATCAGAAGGCTAGAAGTTTCACCAAACTTGTCAATCGTCCGACTATTTGAAGCTTAAGTCCCCATGCGGTATGTAAGCGACAGAGCGGTGAAAGAGATTTTTTCTTTTACATAGGTTTTAAGTATTTATTTATTTTCTGTATAGTTTTTCGTTTTATATTTTCTTTACTTTCCACTCTACGCTGGATGTTAAGAAACATGATACCAATAATAAAATCTTTGTGTGTTTCAATGAAAACTGTCCAAGTTATTTAGAATAAAAAACATGTCTTTGTGCGTTTCTGTAAATTATAAACATCATAAAGTAAACATAGAATTCCTTTTAACCCCTTCAATATTATACCAAGCGGTACTGTGATTTGGCATGAAGAATTTGTGGAGTCTAAAATTGTAGCAGGAAAAAGTTAGTGCAAGAATATTCCAGAGTTTGTAGTTGATATGAGATTTTGTGCCTGTGGACTTCGGGGGATATTGGTTACTCTTGCAATATTAATTTTTCGTCAACAAGCTATTTCCTTCTAATCAACGAAATAACAGTATTGAAAGCGAAAAGCTCGTGTATAAAAAAAAGATTTTAAGTTTCAAGAATCTGATGGTAACTCGAAAGTTTACCGAAATATGACTTAATTTTTGCAGCAGTTAATGTATACTTTCAGAATTACGTCTTGTGTATATTCAACAAGGAGTTAAATTTATTAACCTGTTGTTACTATTTCACTGATTAGACTTAAATGTTCGAAACAGCTTGTTGTTCATGAAAAATTATTTGAAAATTAATTTGAAGAGTAGTATAATAAATAAAAGTGACTAATTTTTAAGTTATTTATTTACTCGAACCGCTGATTTCCTCCAAACACTTGTTTTTGATGAATTTCTTGCACAACAATTTTCATATCAGCTACAAGTTTTGTAAGATCCTCGCGCTGACCCCTTCCAGCAACAATTTCAAATTCTACTAAATCCTCCATCCTTTTAATCCGATCCCGATTGAATTTTGCTTCTTGGCGCACAAATACCTCAATATTTTTGATACTTTCAACAATAAAATCTAACTGAACTTGATTTTGTGGCGAAAGTGTGTGGTTATCATCGATTACCTTGTTTGATGGAAGCGTAGGCGCGGAGGATAAAATTTTTGTCCACACAGATGGCCGACGGATCCCTGTTTCGGCAATTATTGCGGATGCAAGTGGGGTTGGTTTTTGAGCGTCAATTCGATTCAAATGCGGCGAGAATGTTGTTTGTCCTGCTCGTAATGAATCTGTTTGCAAGGATTTTCTCTGTTGCGAAAGCCCAAAAACCACCGACCCAGTCGATTCTTTCACACCACCACCACCAATATTTTTTTCAACTGGTTTCACTGAAATTGAATTCTTTGAACCGCTTTTCAGGACTCCAAAGACTGCTGCTGATTGTTTTGATTTTTCGGCGTTTTCCTCGCTATTTGAGTAAGGACTTGATGAATCTACTGGCCCAGTATCAATACCGATTACACCACTTTTTTTTGGTAGTTTTTCGTGAGGGTCTGAATGTGCCAGTATTGATTTTTGCACCTGTTGATTGGCCATTTGAGAGACTGATTTTAGCTGTTGCTGTGCAATTCCCACACCTGCATCCACCATCATTGTCGCATTTTTCTGAGCTATTACTGAAGTCGCCTTTTTTTGAACACTAACACCAATATCATTTAAATAAGCAGAACTTTTTACTACGGCCACATTGCCTTGACCCATAATAGATACAGCTCTTCTTGTTGGTTCGGGTTCCGAGTATCCAGGAATATCATCAAAGGGAATCATCATTGATGCATTTCGGCCAGGAACCGATACCGGTGTAGACAGCCCAAGGTGGATAAGAATAGATTCCCATGTTGATATCTGCTTTTGAGCTTGCAATCCACCGCCACCAGCAATATTAAGTTGTGATTGCTGCTGTAGATTCTTACTTCCGCCGCCACCGCTTTCAGTATTTTCTGGAACTTGTTGATGCACATACGGCGGCCTTTTCGAATTTGGATTTTCGTGTTCGTCATGCGCATTTTCCAAAGCACGGCAAGTCATTAACGGCCACCAAGCTGTTTTCGTGACAAATTCTTGAGGCCATGTGTACAAGATTATGCTCTTGTTGCGAAGGTTGTCATAGAATGCGTTTGACCCTGGCTCGGATTCATTTTCACGATCTTTTGTTGTTATTATGCTGGTGGTGTGAACGCGCTTCACGTTTGAAGTTTTTTTTGACTTAAGGTCGAGGTGTAATTTTTCGGGAGGATGATTTGCTGTGATGGTGTAGCGTTGTGGAAATGGCCAGAATAGTTCTAGATCTACCATTATGCCAGCAATTTCTAGAAGCCATGCTGCATTCATGTTTGAATGTATGTCTGCAACGTTTACCGTCATCAAGGCAATAATAATATTCACC